>BPLR01013506.1:0-52192 GCA_021605095.1 Caerostris extrusa
GTACATTATTTTTTTGAGAGATTTTTAAGGATGAAAATTACAAGGTTTGTAACCATTTTTGAAAATACATTTTGTCCTGATACATTGTTATAAATGATAATGTAGTGAGTACTTCACAAGAAGTATAACTTGCTACTACTACTGCCACACCACATCACATCACTGTGGCCTAGAGCTGAGTTGTCCTTTACAGTTTGGGAATGAGGTGGGTGAGAGAAGTCTGACTGGGCTCCGTGACGCTTCTGCGGTCATACAAAACCGGGACCTATGGCTTAAAGTGGTTTCGAATCACTACGAACATCCATGGCACCGCCAGAATTCGAACCCGAAACAGTGGTACCGAGCGCGCAAAACACTCGGATGTCAGGCCCCACTTTGCAAACATTAAACATCCTGTCATAAAAGAAAACTCTCACGCAGTACCCGGATTGTCACACCTCCGTCTTTTGAAAGTGACTGCAAAGCACACCACCAGCGTATTCGAACCGGGAAGACAATATCCTCCCATCATTACAGACTATTCTTAATAAGCTACTGTACGACAATATGAACAAAGTCCATCGATTGAAGAGAAGATACTAGTCCCTTTGTCTATGATGGTTTAGTTTATAAAATAACTCGAGTTTGGAGAGATAGCTTTCACCTAAGAGGCGCTTTATACTAATGAAAAGGAAGAAGACTGTTGCAATGCAATAATTTTTAAATCCAGTTTTAAAAGGAAAGAATTGTACTGATCAATTCTTACCTGATTTTTAACAAAACAGTTTTGTTTCCTTTTAAAACTATGCGTCATTTTTAACTGAAAAATCTATTCATTCAAAGTCAGTTTGGGTTCGAATTTCTAAGCATTTACTTTTGATCTCTGAAAAATGGAATACTTTCGTAATCTAAGACAAATTACGATTTCCTTCATTCCATCTGAGAAAGCAATCAAAATAACAGAGGAATATATCCTGAAACTTGAATAACAGAGTAGGAATATTTACCTGTTGAACAGACTTTGAACTTCGTTCCATAAAAAAGCAATGGCAGACATCTGAAGTCAGCAATCCAATATTCATTGAGCCTTCATTCAACTTCAAGCAGTTTCTAGTAAAAATTAATGAATCTTCAGATTTACCAACTGCAGGCTACTTTTTAAGTTTCACAAAGTCCAGTTTGGCCTCAAAGGTCATTATTTGGAAGAGTTTTCAATGTTGTCGATTTCTAATAATGCATTACATCACCTCAATAAAATTAACTTTCAAATTGAATTAATTCAATCCATTTAATGCTATATTTGTATTACACTGTCACAGATAGTTTAAGTAGTTACCCTGCTGTTAATTAAAACATAGTGCATTACTTAAGCTTCATTTATTTATCCATGCAAATAATGAGTTCAGCTTCAATTGGATAGATAACATGTAACAATAAATTAATATACAGAATTGAAAAAAAAAACATTTTGTAATGTTTTTAAATTACATATTTCCTTGTTGGCAATTTGAAAATAAACACATTTTTCCATCTTTTTTCACAATATTCCCTTTAAAATAAAAAGTTGTCTTTAACCACGAAAATCATAATCTTCATTTGCACTCACCTCTAATAAAATGTACCACAAATAATAGACTTCAGACAGATACAAATTAAATAAATTATTAAAAACACAAATTTCATCTATTTTTTTTATCTTTATAACAAATTTTTTTTTTTTTTTTATCATTATTGAATGTTTACTTTCAGAGATATAATTATCATTTAGTTTATTTTTTTTAAATTTTATTTTACGCTTTTAAAATTATTCTTTTCAGAAGGTATCCAAAGTCTTCACTTTATTGACAAGAAATTCCATACAACAATAATTGATTAATTTTTAAGGCACCCTTGGTTCAAATAAAAAAAAATATGAAAATATTTAATGTTTTGATTATTAATTTAAAATGCTTAGTGTGATTTTTGTTAAATCATTCAAATACACTTTAAATTTTAGATTTCGAGATAAAATCTTAATTCAAAAATTTAATGAAAAGACTTTTGTCATTTGCTGTATATCATCATATTGGGAATGATTTAAGTACAGTTTAAGATGAAAAATACTCTAAAGGACGAAAATAATTCTAATAATTTGTTCAGCTAAACAAATGTAAAAATAAAAATGATAAAAAAAAAAAGATACCTAAATAAATAAAAAAAGTTATGAAAAATACTTTTTATTCAATTATAAATTTCAATACATATTTATAAAGATTATAAAAAATATAGTAACTTCTATAAATGCAAGACATACTCACACAAACACAATATTTATCGAGCCATTAGAAATAAATTTAATAATTTATTCTTTTTGTACTTCACTGACAAGCAACAGAAATGCACCGAGATTTTAAAATATTGACAACTTGATTTCAATACTAAAACCAATACTTTTATTTTGAAAATGGTATGTGGCATAACACAAAAAAACAATTTTAAAATGAGCAATTACTGAAAATACAAAGCAAATCATTCATCCACAATTAAAACAACGTAAAATGATTTAGCTTTTCATTCTGAAAACAAAGCACTCTTAACAACAGAAATGGCACATAAGATTACCCAAATTTAAATGACAATGCTTCATTATGGCAAACACTTTTCACATGACTCAACACAACCATGAAGATGCAAGTTATATTTCATTGGAAAGTCGTTCTTAAAAAAGAAAAAAAAAATGCTTTCCTGCATGTCCTTCTAGTTTTTAAGAATCTGCCACAGTGTCCATCTGTGAAAATCAAAAAAACTATAAGCATTCAAAATTAAATGGAAAGTATTTATTATAAAATTTTTTTGAAGCATTCTAAACAAAAAAAATACGTATGTTATTAAATTTATAGCAGAATTACATAAAAATTTTCTAAAGTAATTTTTTTTTCCCTCCTCTCAAATGTCTTACAGGCTTCTATTTTTGAAGTTTTTTTTTTTTTTTCTAACCTGTTTTAATGTATTGATTTTATAAAATATCATTGTTTTCAATAAAAATATTTGACAAAGTATGAATGCATTATAATAACTTTTTGCATAGTTTAATTTTAATTTGAAACAATAAATTTACTAAAATTTATAAATATCTATTTTTATTGAAACAGCATCATTTAATTTAAAATCAGTAAATTATATATTCAATTTAAATTTTAATCTGTCTTACAGATAAATGTGATAGCTAACAATAAAAATATTATATAAAGTTAATATTATGAACTCACTCTTTTTTTATTATCAAGACTAGCTCAATGTTTTTGTTATCACAAAATATAAAACAATTAACAGGAAAAAAAAAGGAAATAACATTTAAAAATAAAATCAATATTTTCCCCATAAAATATAACTGTCAATATAGAATGGTTTGAAAAAGACTTTATAGATGATTGTATTAATAATTCATTACATTTTTTTAACAATGTAAAATAAATTGATAATATTAATAATAATACTTTGATAATATTTATATAATATAATGTTTGATATAATATAATGATATTAACAGTAATATATTCAGACATTTAACTATGCATGGAATAAGATATCATACAATTGGTAATATAATATGTAAGACATGTATAATATGTAATAAATTTAAAATAAAAAAAACTGCAATAGATTTTTTTAATATAAATTTTATAATTTACAAGACACATGCCTAAGACAAAATTTAGATGAGCATTGTAAGTTTTGCAATTTAGCTTAATCAATTCTATTTAAAATTAAGAAATTAATAAATCAAAATTCACTTTTGATTTGCAAAACTATAAAATTTAAATATTGCTATACATATTTATAAAGTAAATAAAATCAACAGTTGTTTTCAGAATTTTCTTCAATTTAGATGAAAAACTTCAAAAACAAAAAATAATTAAATGAAATATAAAAATTACTGATAAATTTCATAAGTTTTTTTTGATTCATTTCAGAAGATGCGGCAAAAGAACTAGTACTAAAAAGCTCCAACTAATAAAAGGTAGACTATTATTCTGAAAAGGTTGTTTCATTTAAAAAATTGCACTTTGAATCAATAATTTGAAAAAATCAGCAAAATGATATTTTCATCTCACTCTATTATAGTAGAAACAAGAACTAAATCAATCAATGAGGACCAATAGCTGCCCAAACAATCATTTTCAGAATTTGAAACATATTTTTGATTTCATGAACACATCATGTACTTTTCTAAACATCTAAAATGGATTTTATTTAGAATAACATTATTTATTAAATTAAATCCTTCAACACTTCTAACATTTTGATGGACATTTTCAACACTTCTAACATTTTGATGGACATGCAAGTGAAATTCTTTTTAGTAGAAATATATTTAACTGTATAAACAATACAACTTTAATATGAATATTGGATCAATATAAAAAAAAAAAATTCAATTGCAGTTTGTTATAATTGCAACTCATTTTTTTGATATCAGTAGTACAGTTTATAAATGCTTTTCCTTTCATTTTTCTCTTCATGTCTTTAATAACTTGGATTATAAAGCTTTAGTCCAACACATAAAATAATTCATAGTATAACACAAATAATAACACCATTTCTTTTCCCTTAGTGTGCTTACATAACAAACAAAAATACATATTTCACATTTCAAAAATTATATTATCATAATCTATTCCACCTTAAATAAATGTGACCATTTATCGCATATGCAAAACCATAGTTGATGGATGCTCCAAATAATATTTCCACAAGTTCGAGAAACGGCAGATGGTGGCGCCATCTATCACACGATGATCAGCCGTCCAACTCATTTTCAATATCCTTCTGACAACAATACAATCATGGATGTCGACTCTTGGAAGAGCCTGTCATAAAACATAGGATTGTTGCATTTTAAAAATTAACATAAAAAATACAATAAACCATACAATTTATTTTATGTTATAATTTCAAACAGAAGGGGGTGAGTTTATTTAATAAACTCATTATTAATAATTTACAATAAGGTATTAATTTAATGAATCAATACAACACAATTGAACGAGTCCAAAAGAATTAAGGATAAAAAAATTGTATTTAACCATAAATTTGTATTACTTTAGACGCCTTCTAATTTTAATCATTCTCACAATTGTTTCTAATAATGGAAATATAATTAGCAATTACAGGATTATTTATATAATTATGACATAAAATATATTGTTAATCATTTAATTAGTTTATATTTATATTACATTAAAATTTATATTAACTATTGCTGATTATTCAGCTTGTCAAATAAAGAATGAAATCACTTTGTTTATAACCTATTTTTGACAAAATAGGTCATAATTTTTTATGTATGATGTATTATATTATCAAAAAACAAAAGATTTTTGCACCACTTCAAAACTAATACACACAAAATTATTTTCTTTCCAGAAAGCAAATTTGCAACAAAATGCAGATAGACTCCCATTTATATTATGCAAGCAACAATTTCTTATATTTAAGCACTATCAAACGCTCTTTAATGCAGAAATTTTAATTATCATCACATGTCAATTTTACTTTAAAATAATTGGTTTTTGAAGGATTTCTCTAAACATTTTCAGATTTAGATAGACTAAAACAGGGAGCATGACCTAATTATAGTTTAAAAAGAAAAATGTAAACATTTCATTGCTAGAAATTTTTCTATTTTATTGCAGATGCGAAACTCAAATCCATTATCAATAATATGCAAATTCATTTCCATCTGCGAGTTTATTTATTTCATCTCAATGACATTTATTGAGAAGTCCCATTTAAAATTACACACAACAAAGTAGGCATAGTTGTTGCTAAATAATACATTAAAAAGTACAAATTTGCTTGGTTCAATACTTGTTTATTGCATGAATCTAACATAAAAATCTACGAAAAATATTGATCAATACAAATGGCTAATTATTTTTGTATTTACTTATTAAAGAAATCAAACTAAAAGCTAAAATATTAAACAACTATACATCAAATTCTCTATTTTCATTTTATTATCTTATATATTAATTTTCAACATATTTAAAGAAAAGAAATATATATGTCAGCATAAAAAATAAACCCTTGAAAATTATCTATGGCCAATTATCAATTTTTTTGAAAATGTTAACTACGGCAAAATGAAATTTTTTTCAAAGTTGCCGTATAATTAAAATGAATTTTTATTTTAGGATAAATAGGTAACTAAAATTATTTACTTGTATTTTTCCAATGGCTCCAATAGCAACTTCAGGAACGAGAATAACAGGTTTTGCATATGTGCCGCCAATCTGAAACAAAATGCATAGATTTAATGTTAATCATAAACGTGGCCTAATTGGAAATTTCAAGAGTTTAGTTCGAAAAGGACTTACGGCTCCAATATTTGATAATGAAAATGTTCCACCACTGAGATCACTTTGATTGAGACTTCCTTTCTGCCCCAGATCCTGCAGCCTGTTCAATTCGGAGGCAATTTGTAAAACAGTGAGATTCTGCACATTTTTGATGTTGGGCACAACAAGGCCTTGTGGGGTGTCCATGGCAATGCCAATATTGTGAGAGGCCTGGGACACAAGTAAAGTAATATGAATTCAAAAAAAAAAAAAAAAATGATTTGTGAACTCTTTATATATTTAAAAGTAACAATTGCATCTAATGCTAATTCTAACTAGTAAACTAAAGTTCTACTAGAATTTGAAAAACAAAATTTTTTTAATAGATACGGGAAATAATTATCAACTAAATGATTGTTTGGAAAAAAGCTAATATAAAAGAACTTTATTACTTAATTCTTCTTTTATATTAGCTTTTCGATATTGATCATACATATATTTCTTGTATATTTGATTTTAAAATTTAATCAAATATGCAAGAAATATTTATTAAATGAACTAATAAGGTTAATAATTTGCATTTGGAAAATTGTTATTTAATTTTTATTATTAAACAAATTAAAGTGTAGTTAAACTTTTTAATTATTGTATTTTAAATTTAAATATTAAAAAAGACAATAAATATTTTGTAGTGCATGATACATCTCACAAACAAATAAAATGAATAAAATATTCCAATATTGAAACATTTATTTGTATATTGCAAAAAAAAAGGATCCGTTATGATGTTGAAAATTAACAAATTACAAGTAAAATATAAAAAACAAAATCACCTTATAGAATAAGTTTTCACATTTTTCATCCACAGAGGCATTCAATATAGGGTACTCTAGCAATGCTAAGGACGCGGCCTGAAAAGAAATTGGACAGGCTTTAGAATCGAAGAAAGTAAATTTCAGTTCAAATAAGGAGTACGTGAAGAAGAAGAAATATCTGACTTTGATAAAAAGTGGCATGTAGGAAAATTTGATGCCTTTCTTCTCGGCTACACTTTTGTATTCATCTTTCATTTCCACTAATTTTGTTACATCAATTTCATCACAGAAAGTAAAACAAGGGACAGAGAGGGCTTTTGTCATGGTTTTCACCATGGCCTTCTTGTATCCTTTGATAGGCTCAGTCCTGTCTTTACCAACAGGAAGCGAAGCATCAACGGTTATTCTCTTAGAAAATTCTTTGGCAGAAGGAGATTCTTTGGGCAAAGTAGGAACTAAAATTGCAAAGTTAAAATGTGTCACACTATAATGAATAAAATCATTTTAATCCTATTAACTGTATAAGCAAAAAATTATCTAATTTAAAATAAATTTATTTCTATATAGAAGCAGATAAGTTATCTATAGCAGCATTATTATTTTAAATATAAATTTATTTTAACTGGAAGATTTGAAAAGATTAAATATTCAAGCAAATATACATTCATTTCAAAATGACCAGAAAACTAATTATTTTACCAGAAATATATTAGTGTAATCCAATTATTATAAAATAGTTTTCATAAAGGATAACTAGCTATACTTTAATCCAATTCACAGTTCTTAAAAGATTTTATTATACTATTTTTCAAATTTCAGACGTTAACAAACATTCAAAGAACACATTTTGCACGCATTTTATTGAATTTGAGCACATTTTATTTAATTTTAAATTGGACTGGATGTCCAAGTCTATATTTTCTGAGTGAAAGAGAAAATTTTTCACAGGCTTTTATTTTTTATCTGCTTTTTTCTTTAACATAATTTATAATCATCCATCAAATTTTTATCATCCATTTATTTTTAATTGCTGTGCTGCTTTCCTATAAAATGTAAATTACAAATTTGCATTATTTACTAACAATTATAAAATTTACAAAATTATATGTAAAATATTTATATACTAAATAAACACTTATAATATTTTTTATTAAGTGTTTGCCATAATTCTTTTATATAAAAATTGTTTTTTTTTTGTGTAGCATTTAAATAATGCCAGTCAATTCTATAGTGTTCAGTGCCAGTTCCAGTGCAATTCTATATGATTCACTTATGAACTTTTACTTTTAAGTTATAATTAGCAATTTTTTTTTATATAAAAAAAAAATTACATTTAAATTTATGTAATTATATCCGTTAACTATTTAGAGAGATTAAAACTTTTAAATATTAATCATGCAGGATGTCATCTTTATTTATTTTTTTCTTTATAAAAATAAACTATAAATCCAGAATGCTGGTAATAATAAGTTTACTATACCCTCTGATTTTTTGAAGATTAATTTTTTCTAGATATGCATATACATCTTCTTTTAAAATACGACCATCTTTGCCAGTTCCAACAACTTCACTAAGTTTTATCTAAAAAAAAAATTTTTTAAATTGTCAATTTCTTTATTGTATTTAGATTACAAAAATATATGATCCTGAAGTATTTAAAATATCATTAAGAACTTTTAAATTATCAAAGAATTTGTTAAAAATATAACTCTTAACATTAAAAAATTTCTAATAATCATTTTTAAGTACAGTTTAGTTTGAATCATTAATCAAAGTAAAAAATAAGCTCTCAATTTTATTCCATCAAAAAAATGAAATTTAATTTTCTCATAAAACTTTAAAATAATAATTAAGAGATTAATGTAGCATAAAAAAGATCCTGTAGTTCCAATAAAAAAGAAAAATTAATGGCTATTATGCCAAATTAATTCTTTTTTCCCTAGAACAAAATCTTTATAGATAATTGCAAGTATTACTTTACTCTGTTTTACAAATAAGCACACATTCTTTCCATATTTGATTTAAAATTTTTAATATTCTACTTTTGCAATTTTATCTCCATTGCATTAAAATCTTTTCGGACCCTGGCTGCCCCCTATGTAACTCACCATTTCAATGAACAGAAACCACCTTCAATAAGGTGCGATACTTGACAGCGTCTCGGAGACAGCGCTTTACTGGCGCATGAGAGAACTCTTAAGGCACTGACTTCAGTCATCTTTGTATTCTTAGACGTTTATTCTTTTTCTTTTTTTTGCCTTATTATTATTTTTTCTTTACTTGTACTTGCCTTGCCATTGGAAATAATAATAAAAAAAAAACTTTTTGCAATTTAATATTTGTAATAATTTCCAGTTATAAAATTGAAAAAAAGTTAAATGTATTATTACAAAATGCATTTATTGTTTGTTATTTTATTTTTATATTAGTGATGATGGATATAAAATATTACATTAACAACTGTAATTTCCTGCAAAATACTTCACAATTTCAGATAGCAGATTATACGCTGTTGCCTACAAACTCTGGACATTTTTTTTTTTTTTTTATACCAGAAATTTCATAAAAATCGAACCTCTACAAAATTCATGTTGAGAGAAAATAATCAATCTTCGAAACATAAAGAAAGAAAATAATTAATAACAATGGGAGAAAGCTACACGTTTACAAAAGACAAAATTTGACATGTACCTTACATCAGAGTGTGCGAGTGGATGAAAAATATCGATGAAGTTATAAACAAGAAATCAAAACATTTTGCATAATGCCAAAATAAGAATTCCCAGCTAAACTAAAAATCTCTCTCTCTCTAGCAAATATAAAAACTTTAAATCATAAGAGAAATGACTCATTTTCCATCATTCATCTTTTTTCCAACTTCCACTATCATAAATTTTAACATAATTTTTTTTATATTATTATAACACCAAAAATGCTGTTTAAAATTAAAAAAGCATTTTGTTAATTACATGCCATGGATATAAAAACAGAATTTGATTAGTGCATACATTGGAGAAATGCCTTTAGATTAATGAGATCTTATGTATGTGTATTATACACAAATTATAGTACATAAAAGTTTGAATGGCTTATTAAAATCTATTTTCATTTTATTTTTCTGCAGGCATAAATGAAAGAAGTACTAATAAACCAATAATATTTTTTTTTTTTCTTCCATTTAAGACAATTTAATTTTTCGAATGAGTTTTCAGCAGATAACAGATTTTTTTTTTTTTTTTTCCCATGGCAGATAAAAATGTTTTGAATAGAATTGTTAAAATTATGGCAAACATTTGTGCTGGATAAATTGAAATTTTTCAAATATTAAAAAGAAGGCCAACACTGTCTTCAGTGACTAAGGCCATATTTAACCTTTTTAAAAATATTTACACCAATAATATGCCAATTGATAAGAATTGGAGGCCAAAAATAAAGTACATAATTCTTTTCTTGAAAAATAATAAACTAGCAGAAAGTATTTATTTGCATATCATGAATAAAGAAGAAAACTTGAGATAAAATTTTAAAGAAAACAACTCAGAAATAAATTTCAAATAATATTTTTATTTTTCTTACTCAATAAACATAAGGCTAAAAATTGAGTAATAAAAAATTATAATTTTATAATAATATTTTTATTTAAAACTTCTCAAATTGAAAAAATATTAGCTATATTATTAATACAATAAAACAGTTATATTTACATTGTTCTCAGCAGCAAGTTTTCTCACAGCTGGGGTTGTTAACACTTTTTCAGCGAGATTAACAAATTCCTTCTCCATAGCCCCAGCGGGGGCAGCCAGCTGATCCTGAACTTGGTCCACTTGCTCATCAGATGCTATAAAAATAGAATATATATATAGATATAATAATTTTTAATTATATATTATATATTAGAAAAAAAATAGAATAGAATTCATTTTTTTAATGTTTTAATCATATTATTTAAAGATAGCATTTTCTCTGTTGCCTAAGTTAAGAAATTATAATTTTAAAAATTTTTATTCAGAGTACTTTCAGGAAAAGTTAAATTCATTTGGTGGTCTTTGTAGACTGAATTTTTAGTTGAAGGATTGCATTATTAGATTATACATGCAATACATCCATTTGAAATAATAACAGTATAATATATTTGGATATTTTAAAGCATACATAATAACAAATAATACAGTTTTAAAATATTTTTTTTTTTAAATTATAAAAGCATACTGATTTTAGAGTTAATCAATATAGCATGTGTGTTGTGATGCAAAAGAAATCACTTTTTACAAATATATTTTAATAATTAATAGTTCTTATAATCTTAAGAATTATATATTTGCCAAAAAAAATCCCATTCTGAAAACTTTACAATCTTTCATGATACCTATCTTAGGAGATTCAAAAGTGAGTATTAAATTTAATACTTGATAATTAAATTTAAACATTCCAGAAAAATTTACAAATTCTGCTTCTCATTATTCTGTATATTTCCGAAAGGAAGCTCAAAAACTTTACTCATCAGTTGCAGAAATAACACAGATTGCTAGATATTCTCTCAGTTGCCATTGCTGGGATACTCTTACATTCAGGAATATTACGAGGGTACAAATTATCATAAAGTATGTTGCACTTTAATGAGCCACCAGATGCTGTCATTTTTTCAGGACTAACCCATGCCCACTTTATGTACATTTCTCTTTAACAGAAATTTAAATTGGAGATAGCAATTTATTTTTATTATAATTATTATTTACAGAATTCAGTGTAAAATTGATCTCTAGCCCAATTTAAATTATATCTTTTAAAATTATGTATGAATAAATGCAACAGATGCAGACGTGCAATTTACAATTCACTGTGAAATCACATGCAAAATCGTCCAATCTTATAAAGCACTGTAAATCTATGTATTATACAGCTAAACAATACAAGATGGTAGCTTTACACTATACAAAAACTAATAAAAATTTAAATATCAATATAATTATACTAATAGCATCTTAAAATCATGACTGAAATAGAGTAAATCTTGCACTATAATGATAAAAAAAAGGATAATTTAATTATCCTAATATAATTACATACTAAACAAACTAATTTAAAATATCTTTCAAAATTTAATCATTTCCACAATTCTTGTAACTGTCTTAAATATTTTTGATAAATAAAGAAAAAGTAAATTAACACTAATAATACCAAAATATAATACTAATAATATATACCACTACTAATACTAATAATATATACCACTACTAATACTAATAATATATACCACTAATAATACAATATGATAATTTTTAAAAAATACAAAAATGTATATCAACTCTAGAAAAAAGCAATAAAACTCACAACTGTCCTCCTCAAACAGTTCAATATCAACAAGTGGCAATCCAACTTTGGCCATATCATCCACTGCATAGTAAAGCTTTTTGATATATCCATCGAAGCGGCTTGTAATCGTCACAGAAGCCTTGTCACTTTGAACTTCACAGATGCTATCGAACTGGTTGACTTTATCACCTTCTTTCACATACCTACAACAACAGAGTAACTCATATTTAAACATAACATATAGTTTTAAAAGAAACAAAGAAATGATATTTTGCAGGATCTTTAGGCTGTGCATATTCAATAGCACTTTAAAAAATAATACTCAAATTAGATAAAACTATTAATAGTAGCAAAATAGTAGTTTAAGAAATTTATACTGTTTCCCAAAAAATAATCACACTTACATTTTTTTTTTCGAAGAATTAGTAAGAAAATGAAATATACATTATTAGAAAAATATATTTTTAATACAATTTGATTAGTATCTTTTATGTGAATTTAAAATCTGTGTTATCTTTCAATTGCAAGTGTGTATTTCAAAAGCATTCTTATCAAATTAAAATATATTTTATCAGTGAAAGCATTTAGAATATGCATATTTCACAGGATAAGTTTATAATGCAACAATAATGTCAGATAATACCATTGTGTCATCATATATTTCTATCCATCAAATAAACAGACTAAATTTTTCATTTAATAATAAAATACATTTTTATAGCGAAAAATCATTTTGATAATTATTAGAAATGATAAGATAATTAGATGTCTAAGTTAATATTCATAACAATCATTATTAAGCTTTCCTATGCAATTATAATCTCAAATAGTGAAACGAGTGGCTATAATATAATTGAAAAAAAAACCTATAATATAATAAAATAAGTTAACAAATCCTCCCACATCAGTTATTCATTCATTAGCTTAGTAGATGATTAAATCTCCTCAATTCATTTGAAATCACAAAAATTTATTTTATATTCAGCAAAAATAAATTTCAGCACAATGCACAGAAATGAAACATTCAAACAACTTTATTTTATTGTGTACAAATATCTTATAGGGTTATATTTTAAATCACTAAATAAATCTATAGCATATAGCAGAGATGGGGAGTTGAGAGCAAGTCATGAATCCAGCATTTTGAAAGAACCAGGAATCAAATTCGGTTTGGTTTGTAGCTTAACGGTCATCTTGTGTACACAAAGGTTAAACATACTGGGGGCCTACAGTTTAAAGTGGATTCTGAACCCCTCACAAACGTCTATGCCACCATCAGGATTTGAACCTCAAGCCTGCGATACCAAAAGTCAAGCGCTAGCCACTTGGCCACCAAGCCACATCAAAGTAGGGAGCCAGTTTAAAAAATCCAACTTCTGATTCTTTTTAGAAAATAATCTTAATATCCCAAAATTCTAAGAATTAATGTTGAAATTAAATTTTAAGCAGGCAATTCAACTGATTCTTTAAAAATACAACCAGAAGCAAAGACAATGACTGCTTTACCAGCAAACCAAATAAATGTTGAGAGACTTTTCTCTCAGCAATGAAGGTTTATAAAAAGCCATCTGACCAACAATGAAACAAGATCTAATAGAAGCTATTATATTATTAAAAACAAATGAGACTTAATGTATTACAAATAGAACATATTTGTGAATAAAAACAAATAATTTTCTTTCTTCAACTATTTTACAATACTAGTTAATTTGTTTTTGTAATTTTTATATGATATACATACTTTTTGTAAGCAAATTGAGAGTACAAGGATATCTTTTAAGTGAGTGCAAATACTACATCTTAAAAGATATACATCTATAAAAACAGTTTGTTTTTTTTTTTACAAGTTTAATAAAAATCACAAAATTAACTTCACAAATTCTTCTAAATCTATTAGTAAAGATCATAATATATATTGCAGAAAATTTTGGAGTCAGTATAAAAATGTAACTCAGTAGTAGGAAATTGTTTGGTCAAACCCCCAGTCCTGGCACATATTTGAAAATCTTATCTTCATGGCATTTAATTATTCACAAAAAAAAAAAAAAAAAAAAAAAAAAAAAAAAAAAAAAAAATCCTTCGATTCTCAACATGCATTTAAAAGTAGTGTTCCTTAAAATTTTATATTAGAGCCATATTTTACCCAAAATCAGATAATACAGTCAATTAAATATTATAGCCATATTTAAAGTGCAGATAGTGAATTTATGTATAATTAAAAGTATAGTTAAAATCAGAATGAGAAATAAAACACTTGCCTTAAGTTATATTTTAATGCAGAATATTATGGCAAATTTTTTTTTTTTTTTTTAATCTCGTGCACTAGTAATAAAAATTTTGTATCCAAAAAAAAAAAAAAAAATCTCAAAAATTATATCAATTAAATTAGCTTATTTTCATACATAAAATTATTATTATATTGATGAGATATTCAAAAGATGATAAATAATCTTTTTAAAAAATATTAACCATATTAGCAAAACGATAATTTTTATAAGAACATTAAATTTAAAAATCTAAGATTTTTTCTTTTATTGCCAATGCATTATTATACAATATATTATAATCAGATCATTTTAATGTTTTCAATATAATGTATTCAAAAAAAGTTCAATAATTTCATTTAATTTCTTTATAAATAAATGACATTGTAGCTTTTAAAATTCATATTAGATTATAAAAGGAAAAAAAAAAAAACGCATATATATTTTTTTAATTTTGTATTAATCATTGCATCTTAAATATGGGAAAGAATTTTTTTTAAAAATCTCTTGCATATCAGTTTTTTTTTTTTTCTATTATTTATTTGATAAAAAATCATAAAATTTTATACACAAATTTACCAAACATGAATTTATCAAATTATATATTATATGAATATAAGCATTGAAGTTCCTTCAATAGAGGCATACACTCTTTTGAAATCAAGATAATCACAATACACTTGTACAAAATAAAACGATCCAGAAATAGGAGCTACTGAAGCACATTAATTCTTGCACAAAAAGGAACTAAATTTGTTTCGGTACAAACAAAAAAGGTATTTGCCTTTTTACCAACAAAGCCAAGAGGCAGTAATAGTTAATATAGAGGGACCATTTCATGATTAAAAAAATTAAATATACACAAAAAATATTTTGAGGAATTAAAGATTTCATAAATAATATTAAAATAAGGAAAGGAAGATATATTAAAACCAATTTAAACATTACCATTCTTTTACAGTAACTTCAGATATTCCTTCTCCAATATCCGAAAGGTTAAATGATACTATTTGTCCAAAATAAGCTGGAAAAAATAAGGAAATATTTTTATTTATCCAAGTATCATCACAATATATTAATTATAAAGAAAAGAAAAGACTATTAAAACATTTAAAAAAACCTTAAATATTAAAAATGTAATTTTCATACTAGATAAAGTTTCGTTTAAGTGCTAATAACATATAATATGAAACTTTTTCAGTCAATATATTCCAAAATTTATTGTAAAATTTACAAAATTTAAAAATGACATAAAAAGAGCTATGTTTTTAAATCTATTTTTTAAAAAAACAGTATTTCTTTATCAAAATTATAATACAAATGTTTACAATAATAGGTGAATTAATAAACAATTTACACACCTAACCTGCTAACTGAAATATAATGTAAAATTTTAAAAACTTTATCAATTAATGAGCAAAGTAAATAATGCAATTAAATTTTAAAAAACTATTTAAATTCATATAAAATTAACTTACCTGTTGAAGTAAAGAAATAACGTTGATTTAGCCTTTTCAACTGCCTCTGTTGACATTTGATAACAAATCTTCTAGACAAAGCAAGAGAATTCCAAGCCTGTTGTAGAAGTAAGAAAAAACATTAAATTGATATTAATAATCTAAATAAAGTTAATTATGCTTTAAGAAAAATTATATCATTTATTTCATGTCAACTATGACAAAATTCATAAAATCAATAATTTTCATCAAAGCTGAAATTAAATAAAAGATTTAATTTATTGAAAAAACTTATCAAATTTTTTTACTTCAAAACTACTGAAACAAATAATATTTTTGAAATGTATATCTATGATTATTCAATGCAATGAAATTTTCAGGAAACATGATATAAGCAAATATAGCTATGAATATAAATTGAATAACATGAAAATTTCACAAAAGTTAAAACATTAGTAATTAAAATTACATTAATAAAATTTATACAAAACTTATATAAAAATTAATGTTCCTTGATAATGAATCAACAATCTCATACAAAAATTGAAAATTACAATGATTAATGCATTTGAGAATTCAAAATAAAAAAATTTTCAACAAAATACTTCTAAAAAAAAATTGAAATTCAACAGTTACAAAATGAGAAGATTTTATTTTTGATTTTTAATGTAAAAAATATATATTCAAAACATCAATAGAATCCATTTATAATTGAGATATTTGATACCAACTAAATTGTCTGCATGTTTGCATAATAGATATACACTTAGTCACGAAAGTAAGTATGCAGAGTGTATGTGATGATGTCCTATGAAAAAAAACAGGCCTACAATATTAGAGTTTTCAAATTAACGATTTATTTCAATTACAGCAAAATCCTTGGTTATTGGTCCCTCTATTTTAAGTTAAACTTAAAATAGGATGTAATTACATCATAAAAGTAAGTATGCAAACAAAAACAAAGACATTAATATTGCAAATTTTACAATTTTTCAAAAAAATTAGTAATTTGTTGGACAGCCTTTGGCCTTTATAACAGCTCTCAATCTAGATGGCACTGATTTTACTAAATTTTGAGTGACAGAAGATGGTATTTTCTGCCACTCCTCCAAAAGGGCTTTTTTTAGATCATTCTTAGTTTTGATCTCTTGCTTTCTAATTTGGCGATCGAGATAATCCCACAAATGTTCAATGGGATTTAGATCAGGTGACTGCGGTGGGGTTTTTATCTGTTTCCGCATGTGATATAGCAGGTATTCCGAACAACCCGAGCAGTATGTTTGGGATCATTATCTTGTTGGAAAGTGAAGGATCCATCAAGTACCAATTCAGAAGCACTTTGGCTTAGATTATTCTTTAAAATATTCAAATAGCTATATTGATTCATTATTCCATCGATTATAACTAAATTCCCTACTCCAGTTGCTGCCATGCAACCCCAAACAATAATCGAACCACCACAGTGTTTTACAGTTCCTCTCATGTTCTTTGGTTCTAGAGCTGCATTTGCTTTCCTCGAAACTTTTTGGTGTCCATCTGACCCGTGGATGCTGAATTTACTTCCATCCGAAAAAATCACGGAATTCCAAAAATTTGTGTCCTGCTTTACATTTTCTTTTGCAAAATCTATTCTCTTTGCAAACAAATGGTTTTCTTCGCATATTTCGACCATGGTATCCTGCCTTCCGTAACAAATGGCGAATTGTTTCAGGATTGCATGACTTTGCAAAATTGTTTTTCGCATCAGTTATCAATTTTGGTGCACTAATCGTAGGATTTTTTCACATTTCCAACAATAATTCGCCTTTTCTCGATCAGTCAAAATGGGGGTCGTCCTGTTCTTGGCTTGTTTAGAAGTATTTCCCTCAACCTGGAACTTTTCTATGATTTTTTGCACTGTTGCAGGACTTTTGCCTAGATTTTAGCGATTTGTCTTTGGGATTTTGCTTTCCTTATAGAGCTTTATTATTGCATTCTGTAGATCTTTTGATAATTCTTTTCCATGTGGAGCCATTGGTGAATTGTTGATGTACTTAAAGCTCAAACTTACAAGGTTTGTAGCAGAACTTCTAAACTTATCACTGAAATAAGAAAAATTACTCGAAGTTTCATTCAGCCTATTTAAAAGTCAAAAATTCAGAGTGCATATATACTTTTGTGATTTAAATTTCTACTGGTAGTTAACAAAATTACTTTTAAAGTTTTTTAAAATATAATGATTTGGTTTATTTTTTCATTGCTTTGTGACTTGAATCAGAAGCTATAAATAACACTCTCCAAAATTATATTTTTCTTATATTTATTTCAGAACTAGAGTTTTTTCGCTTAAGCTATGAGTTACATACTTACTTTTGTGACTAAGTGTATGTACATTTTAAATGATTAAGATAGGCCTATTGAAAATCAATTTTATAATCTTCAAAAATAAAATAATTCCTATATATATATTATAATCTAAAATTCTGTAAATTTTACAAGATTTATAGGAACAGTTACTTATAATCCAAAAGGCATATGAACAACTATAATGGAAAAGAAAATTCTCCGTCTGTTATGAATATTAAAACAAATGATATTTCTCTGGGTTAATATTATTTTATAAGTAAAATTCTAAACTATCTACCTATATAACAATTATGTATGTAGCATATACTAGCATCATGTATAATTATAAATTAATCAAAATTTAAAATTATATTATACAAAGTAAAACACGCGAATAAACAAAAGTATAAGAATATTCAGTTACATATAAAATAATCAATATAAATTGATTTGTTAAATAAATTAATCAGTAAAAATTGATTTAAAGGAAAAATAAACATTAATAAACTTTGTTTAAATTTTTGACTAATTTACTTAATCTCAAAGTATTATACGATAAGAAAAATGAATAAATAACAAAAGGTAATATCTTATATCCTAGTATAACATTTAAAATTGTCATTATTTTTATACCTTATAATTTCGAATCGATTTTGAAACAGCTGAGGAGAAAATTCTAATTGTACCGTACGCCGCCATGCTGCTTTTAAAAAAAATAAAGCATCCTTTATAAAAATTGCTAAAATATTAAATTAGAAAAAGTATTAAAAAAGTAATGTGAAATAAATAAGAAATTTCGCTAGTTTTTAATCAGCAAAATTTATATCGGACAATTGTTATCATTGATTGATCTGCCCAAAATAAATGCATATATGATTTTCTACCCATGTTTTCGATTTCATTTGTATTTATTATTATTATTATTATTATTATTTAAAAAATTGGATATCGGTGAAATTAATATATATTAATTTTCTTAATACTGAAATTTTTAAGTATTAGTTGTTTAAAAAATTTTAATAATTTCAGAAAATAAAAAATATACTAGTAGTTTCACTGAATGATTACTATTAAAAGAGAGACAAATTTTGGCAAAAGAGTAGACGTGTTTTCGTTACGAATAAATAGGAGAAGGAAAAGTGCACCAAATTTTAGGAGGGAAATAGAGAATTTTGTTTGGAGGAATGGTGCACCCTGTTCCTCCTAGAGCTCTTTTGAGTGAAGAAGTAGTAGGAACTGGCCGCAATCGATTCCTCACAGCCCCATCCTGACAGGTGGCTACTCAGAAGATTTAGGAAGAACTCACTCTGCACACATCTCGGTTAATGAGTCAAATGAAAAGAAATTTTTACTGTTAAAAAACTTTCATGAATAATAAAAAAAATGTGCTTAATATTTTCGATTTCTGACAATATTGAAGATTTAGGAAATATTAATTTATTTATCCTTTTCTCTTATTTGGAAATTTGATAAAAATTTAGTATTCTTAGTTAGTGCTTAAGTTTCTAAATTTTCTTTTTAGTGCTCTTGCAGTTATAGAAATTTTCCCCAGACCATAACTCCTGGTAAAGTTTCAGTATGGGACTGATTGGCTCCGAGCACCCGCCTTTCCTCCTTATAAAAAATATGGTCATCACTGGCACCAAAACAGAAACGGTTCTCATCTGTGAGCACGACATATCTCCATTTGAGGCACTCATGTTCCTCTAGTGCAAAATTTGAATAGACATTATCATTCAGGTGTGCAAATAAGCCTCTCAAATTTCGTCTTTTTTTGCTGTTGAGGTTTTATTTTTCTCCCGTGCGTGTGTGTATTGAACAGCTTCTTTCTTTTTTAAGAGCGAGAGAGATTTTTTTTTTTTTTTTTATTTTAACAATTTGCGTGTAGAGAACACCGGTAGAGATTTTTGGTGTACAAAACGGCTGCGTTACTAATTCACTCCTCGCCTCCTTGTTTATTCTCCATTGGTTTCGTGTTCATGTATTGTATCCTTTAATTATACACTCCTGTCCATAAATTAAGGATAATGAAGTTCAGGCAAAGAAAGAGACAGAAGCAAAACAAATTTGACTTATTTGTAAATTCTATTTATTAAATAAAAGGTAAAGAGCAAAAAAGATGCTATATGTTTGACATAATTAATAAAAATTGCGATTTTTACTCCCTGGAGCAAATTTCAAAAAGAACCTATTTACAAAAAACAGTATAACATGATTAGTATGATGGTTAATAGGAGTATGTCTCCCGGACGATGCAATACAGGCCTTACAACGCCTAGGCATGCTGAGTATCAAATTATCAATCTGATCTTGGTTAATATTACACCACTCATCAAGCAATGCCCTCCGAAGTTCCGGTTGACAGGTGAGAGGTGGTTGACGTGTTATAATTCGTCGACCAAACATTTCCCACACATGCTCTATTGGATTCAAGTCCGGTGAGTATGCTGGCCAATCCATACGAGTGATATCCTCCAATTGAAGACATTCGTCTACAATGTTTGCACGGTGAGGACAGGCGTTGTCATCCATAAACAGAAATTCAGCACCCATGGCGCCCCGAAACAAACGTACATGTTGTTCCAGAATGACATCCCGATAGATGTGGCCTGTCATCGTTACACTCTAAATATGCAGGTCAGTTCTGGAACCAAGAATAATTCCTCCCCAAACGAGCCATCCTGCACCACCGTAACGATGTCGTTCAGTGGTGTTCTCTTGGTGGTAACGGGTACCTGCGCTCTCCATATGAAAGTCCGGCGAGAATCAGACTGCAAACTAAACCTGGACTCGTCGGAAAACATCCCACAAGAAAACCGTTGCGGTGTCCACAATGCATGCGCTCTACTCCAGGTTAATCGCAGGCGACAGTGAGTTGCGGTAAGTGGAACACATCTGACAGGCCTACGAGCATATAGACCAATGTGCCCTAAGCGTCTGTACATGGTCTGCCTTGAAACTGTCGTACCGGTAGCTGAAGAGAGCTGACGAGACAGGTCTGATGCTGTGCTCCGTCTGTTTCTTTTGGCAGTAACTGCTAAATACCGGTCCTCCTTCGGCGTTGTAACTCGGGAACGACCTGTGCTGTAACATCTACTCACATTACCATCATCTTGGAATCGTTGCCAAAGCCTGGACATGACACTCTGGGCGATTCCAAGTTCCTTCGATACTTCCAGCTGGGGACGTCCACATTCCAGTCGTCCGATAATTCTACCACGTAAAAAATCATCCAAATGCTTCCTTTGTACCATAACTATGCGGTTATTGCACTGAAAGGCTTTTAAAGCGCTTGTGAACAATTTTACTTCTTTGCCACCATTCCTTATATACCCCTCTCTTACACTCGTCATTATGACGTACTATCCGCGCTATCTGGTGGTTTCCTGTAATTTGCATATTCTTCTTCAAGATGTGTGTGATAATTCTACAGGTGAAATTTTTATTTTAGAGTTCAATTTCTGTGTGATTCTGAATTATCCTTAATTTATGGGCATGAGTGTATATATATATATATATATATATATATATATATATATATATATATATATATTTATCAAAAATCACAGTAAAAACAACCCCACAAAAAAAATCAAAAATGGAATGTACAATGGATTCTTTATATTCAGTTTGTATAATATGACTATAAAAGCAATCGCTATTATCCTGATTAATAAATCGATATTTGTTCGAATATTTTTATAATTCGATTTAAGTCCAAAATCACATATCATCTGATTTCATTATTCTTGCGTAAATAGAATTCTGATTTAAACTATCGATGTTGCTACCGGTATCATACACGCATCCGTAAACTCCGATTTTAATTCCGATTTTCATTCCGATGCTGCGTGCTGCCAATGATTTCTGGAGCATTCAACTAGAGAAGCCGACATCGGTATTGGCCAGCCGCAGCTTCCGATTTCTGATGAGAGATACTGGAGAAAAACAATTCCGATTTTTAACATCGGATTGGCCTTCAAAATCGAAATAACCGTTTCAGAGAGGATCGGAGAATCCAAGATGGTTAACGAACTATCGTGTTAAGCCAAAGTAAAAATTTTATTTGAAACTTCGCTATTTTTTTTATTATTATTTCATATAATTTGAAATTGATTTATTGAAATGTTTGTCACTTCTGTGCACTTAAATTTGTTGTATTTATTTAATGAATGATTTATTTGATGATGTTTTTGCATTCTAAAATATATAATTCATAATGTATGCATTAAACAAAATAAAAGTTCTTAGATTGATTTATTTAAAAAATTATTTTTTGTTTTAGGTCGAAAAGGGAAAATTTTGAAACTGACAAGAATGTAAGCAAAAGAACTTCTGCATAATTTTCATAATCAACATGCTTTTTTTTTTAATACGCTTTTATTAGTTTCACTTGTATGTTTGTTTGTATGTATGTAACTGACTCTTTGGACTCGATTTTTGCCCTACTTTAAGCGATCAGATTTAATTTAAATGTTGTAGTCTTATCGACCGACGACACTAAAATATTTTGATAAGTTTATTATCTCATCATGATTAGGATTAGTGATTTTATTTTAACTTATGAAGAGAAATTTAACCCATGTAGAATGAAAGTACCTAAGACATTCAAACCTACGTGGGACACTGGCACAACGGATAAAGCGCCTGACTACGGATCAGGAGATTCCCTGTTCGATTCCTGGCTGGCTCGACCTATTCGCACTTTAGCCTTTGTTTCACTCACAATTAAATTATTGTAAGAACTTTAGTTCCAGTCCTCCGTACCGGGACCTCATTTAAATATTATAGTTTAAAAACACTATAAGTCACGCTTTTAGAGCTAATCAAACTAAAAAGTAAAAAATAGTTGTTAACATAAGAATAAAATGACTAACGAGAAATGAATGTCACTGTTCTAAAAACGTGGAGTGCTTTGTATGACATTTTTAAACTAACTCTGCGTTTCGAAATGAAACTAGTGAAAAATTATAACGATTGATATCCAGCACCCCACGCTTTTAGAAAAGTGACATTCATTTTCTCGTCAGTCATTTTATTCTTATGTTAACAATTATTTTTTATTTTTTAGTTTGATTAGCTCTAAAAGAGTGTTTTTAAACTATAATTTACTTTTTATTTATTTATTTATTTTTTTGTTTTTGTTTGTTTGTTTTTTTTCCCAACATCGATGTCGTTGGAAAATTTCAAATGTGTAAGGCGATTGCAAACCAAAAAAAATTTGAGAACTACTGGCTTAGAACGTCTAGGAAAAAGGAAGACATGGTTGAATGCAGAAGGGCTGAGGTTCGAATCCATTTGCGGGATTTGCTTTAGCCACTGCTTTCAGAAAAGAGAAGGCTCGATGAGAGAAGACTTCTCCCATTTGATGCTGGACAGTTAACTCTAAAGGCCTGTCCAGACGAGATTCGTTCTCCTCTGGACTGGTCTTAAAAAGGAAAGCCCCCGTCCTCTCCTCGTCCGTCCGTGGGCCTTTCTGGTGCATGTGAATAACACCGATCATTCAAACGGGTGGTGGAGGGGGGGAGACACATAACCCTAGGTGAGATGTGGAGAAAATGAAGAAAGATGCACTTCATCGCTAGAGCATTAGGATTCCCTTTTCCCAAGCCGTCTTTCTTTGCGTTGTGATATATTCGGAAGTAGATTTCGTCGAAACACAAGAATTGAACATTTTTCTTGAAAATATCGTGCAAACAATGCGTTGTTTCATTTGGAAGGCGATTGCAAACCAATGAATGCTGATGTAGAGCAATTTAACCCATGTAGAATGAAAGTATTCAGTAAAGACATTCAAACCTACGTGGGACAGCGGCACAACGGATAACGCACCTGATTACGGATCAGGAGATTCCCTGTTTGAATTCTGTCTGGCACGACTATTCGCATTTAGCCTTTGTTTTACTCACAACTAAATTATTGTAAGAACTATAGTTCCAGGCCTCCGTACCGGGACCTCATTTAAATATTATAGTTTAAAAATACTAAAAACATGCTTTTAGAGTTAATCTAACTAAAAAGTAAAAACATAAATTAATAGTTTAACAAAAACACACTTTTAGAGTTAATTAAACTAAAAGAAGTAAAAAATGATTGTTAACATAAGAATAAAATGACTGACGAGAAAAGGAATGCCATTGTTCTAAAAGCGTGGGGTGCTTTGTATGACATTTTTAAACTAACTCTGCATTTCGGAATGAAACTAGTGAAAAATTATAACGATTGATATCGAGGACCCCACACTTTTAGAACAGTGACATTCATTTTCTCGTCAGTCATTTTATTCTTATGTTAACAATTATTTTTTACTTCTTTTTTTAGTTTGATTAACTCTAAAAGTGTGATTTTGTTAAACTATTAATTTACGTTTTACTTTTTAGTTAGATTAACTCTAAAAGCGTGTTTTTAGTTTTTTAAAACTATTTATTCATTTTTTACTTTGATTAACTCTAAAAGCATATTTTTTAAACTATTTTTTTCAATTCCTTCTATTAGCTCACTCTCTCCCTATATATATCTTGTTCAAATTTTCAATCGTTCATAAAATACATTTAATTCATCCACTCAAGTTCAGATTTTTTTTTTTTTTTTTTTTTTTGACTTGTAGTGGATGACGCTTGATGTTAATAGTTTTTCAAATATTGATTCCTTAATTAAATTTAATTATATTTATTTTTACATTTATGTTTCGTATATCTACCAATAGATGGCGCCAGATATACTTAAAAAAAATGAATGAAAATTATTTATAAAGGACTTTCTGCAATATAGTGAAAAAAAGAAGGAATTAACTTTATTTTTTTTTTTTTTTATTACTTGTTTTTAATATCTAAAACAGATATTTTAATTTACCATATTAAGCTTATATAAAAGTCATTAAAAAATTGGATTTTACTTACACTGCTAATTCTGAATAACAATTTTCTGCCTGTTTTACAAAAATCTTTTTTTTTTTTTTTTTTTTAGAAATTTGTACTTTGCCATCTCTCTAAACAATGATAATGATCTTTCTACTTGGTAAAACTGTTTATGCAGCTAAATGTCCATTTGATTTATTCTTGCATCTTGCAATTGTCATTGAAGGAATATACTTCATTTTTACAGTTGGTTTAATTTTAAGCATAAGAGAGGAGGCTTCAGATATAAATAATAAGCCTCCCTCCCCCTTTTTCCTTTCTAATAAGCTCATCGGTAATTATTTCTTCCTCCCAAGAATTTTTCTTTAAAATAGTCTAATATATTGATATAATTTAATATATTGATATGCCTTTTGCTTATTTATTGTGCAAGTAAAAGATGGTACTCTATTTTGAAGTTGCCAGGAGAAACTAAACAAATGTTATTATTATTTAGCACTAAATGTAGTTTAAAATATTTTGCAATTAAATATATTATAATCAAATGATGAAAAGTATAATTGTTTTGAAAAAAAGAAAGAATTTTGTATTCAAAACAACAAAATAAAAGATTCATTTAAACTAAAATAATCATAATTCATACTAGAAAATACTTATTAAAAATTATTTTTAAAAAATTGATGGTTGAGAGGGTCAAAGAAACTCATTTCGTTTTTGATATAATATTGCTAATATTTGTTGTTGAAGCCATAAAATTTGACTTAAAAGCATGAATAAATTTATGCTTAGTGATAAATTTTGGTATAAAAGCAATTTAAAAATAGTATTTTGTTTAATGATAAAATTTGGTGTAAAAACAATTTAAGGAATAAAATTTGATGAAATAACTATCTGGCAACTAATGTTGGCTTAATACCGTTTTTTATAACGACAGCTAACTCGGCAGCCATTTTATTCGTTTTACTTGGCATCCTAATGATAAATTTTTGGCGTAACATAGTTTTAACATTAAAACTAACCGATACATTCATTAAATTTTGGCACAAAGGGTACAGGATTCTAGATTTTTACCATTTGCTGTATACATAGTTGTAATAAAATATAACATTTCCCCTTAGTCTAAAGGAACAGAAAGTTGGGACAAACATCCTCCCTTCCTTTCGTACTAACATCGCCGTTTGATTTCCGCATTTATTTAGAAAATGTAAACATGCCACAAAGCGATTCTGAACATTCCGATAAATTCTTCTTAGGTTATACATTTATTGAACTATGTTATTAAAGATAAATGGGTGAAAGAAATGTTATTTTTTGTATAACTTCGGTCATTAAAAAATATTTTTTAATCATTTGGGGGTATTTATTAATAGAATATAAATACTATATGTTTAGAAAATTTACATTTTTAAAAATGAACTGTTTCTTTTTGAGAATTGTGTTATAGTATATCTTTTCTCTCTTCATGCCAACAGTAAAGATTGTTGGCAAAATTCGCCATTGAAAAGCTCATAAAAGTGCTCTGTATCTGGAGTATAATTAATAAAACCTTTTTCAACTTATATATCCATTACAATTTCTTCCTAGGTAGGCATTTTGATTAAATTGGTTCATTCAAATATTTCCATTTTCAGCGAACGTAGGGCGTCAGAGCTTCCAGTTTTTTTTATCAACTTGCATACGTGTACGACGTATGGCTTAGCTTTCTTTCTCCTTTATAAGATCTATATTGTATTGTTTTGTAGAAAAAAAGTTTGATGCAGTATTTTTTAATTCTGTTGCTGGGAGTTCAGATTCAATATTACTTGGAATTTACCATGGAAACCTGTTATTGTGTAGCCTTTTCTAGAGAGAAAAGAAGCTTCGTAGAATTTAAGTAGGCAGAAATTCATTTCCAGTATATCCTAATAATTTTCTGCCTCTTTGCCTGAGAGACCTTTCTTGTTCTTATTTTAAGAGAATATAAATCCCTTTTAACCCGAATCCATCAAAAAATGTTCAGAATATGACACCTCTTCCCCCAAGATATATCAGAGTTTGTTACAATTCTACATAAAACAGGAATATACTTGGAATGTTCATGCTAATAAACAATTCTGACCTTTACATTTCATCATTTTTAGAAATGGAATAATTTCGTGTACAACTAATAACACCTTTCAGCACAGCTTTTTATTAGAATTTATGTGCCAAGAAAAAAATTTTTTTGAAACATAGCATTCAATATTCTGATTCTTCTGCATTCTAAACATTTTTCACATTCCTCTCCAATTTCTGACAAGATGCAACAAATGCCTAAGCAGAAAAAAAAAAAAAAAAAAAAAATTGTTAGTAAAATGTCTGCATTGCACTGTAAAAATACAACACTAGGAACCAAGTTCTTAAGACATATTTTGATTTTATAATCAACATTCTATTGGAATATATTTATTATGTTCAAATGGGTGTAAAAAAAAAAAGTATGCAGTTACATTTATGCTAATTAAAAATATATGTTTGGGAAAACACAGTTAAAATAAATACAAGATTGTATATTTCACAATATTTAATACTTTTTTTTTTTTTTGCCTAAACCTTACTAACTGTTTATTAGCTCCATTTATTATGAAAATTTTACTAAATTTTTTTTTTATTAATCAATCCATACACAGCAGCAAGTAATACGACAAGAATATCATGCATTTACAAATATGATCAAATACAATCAAACCACAAATGGCATGGAAAAGTAAGCATGTGGTTTAATAGATGAAGAGGTGCTAAAAGAGCATGGTACAAAGCAATTTTTCTTTTGATATTGTGCAGCCTTTTCAGAATATAAAGAATGAGGTGTTGGCTGTATTTCATTCAAGTAAACATATTATTTATTACAAATTGTTTTTAAATATTAAAAAAATAGAATGTTTGAAATATTTGCATACTAAACATTTAGGAATACTACCCATTAGATATCTAAATTTTTATTTTTTATATACAAAGAACCATGCAAATTAAAACACTACAAGCTGCAGGTCATAACATTTAACGAAAAGAGATTAAATAAAGAAGCACTTTATTTTTAAAATAAAGGAAATATGATTATAGTAGATTTTAACAATTTTTCTTTCAAAATATCTTGGTTTGAGTTTTAAACACTAAAACAAAGGTGTAAAAGTAATTCATAATATCACAGCAGTTCTTTTAAACAGGTTTATTTACAGATGAGTTTGAATTTATACAAAGTTCATGGGTCCAAATTACAATTCATTTGTATTTCATTAATTTTTCTCTTGAATTCTTCAAAAATAATCTTAACCTAAAATAGGTGCAATTATTGAATCTGGAAATAAGCTATGATAATTAACCACAGGTACGTAGGCGGCAGTGATCATTCGACCTAGAAAAAAAAAAAGAAAACATTGGAATAAAATAAACAATAATTCTTGTTCAATTGTATTACAATTTTAGAGCAAAATGAGTTGATTATGAATATAAAGTCACTCTACATAAATATTCAAAAAAAGTATATATTGAATACATTTATGCATATTGTGAACCTGTATATACAATATCCGTCTTCCTACAGGCTTTGAAAAATTTTAATAGTTATATTAAAATTTTGCACTTAAAAACCCATAGTTAACTACAAAAAAGAGGTTATGAATACTATTAATATATATTTTATTTACAATTATTCATTTACTATTTTGTTTTTACTGTTATATACAATGACCAAGTTTACAGTTATACACAGAAGTACAATTTCGTTCTTTTATTTATTTCAGCAATACCTTTTCTCAATGTGAATAAATAAAATGCCAGATTTCTCAAATACAAAGATTGAAAACAGTTTTCAATACTTAAATTTTATGGAAGAATTCTGTACTATACATAGTAGCAAGCATAAGCATTTAAAAAAAAAAAAATGAAACATTTCTAATTGTAAAAATGAGAAGAGAATGGGAGGGGAAGGAAGATGAAGCTATATTATCTTTTCTTTATGCAAACATGTGCACATTAGGCCCGCTCCAACCGGAAAACTTGAATCTATTGCATTCATATTCCTAAATCCCACAAATTTATAAAACATTTAGAACACCAGATAAATTTATAATTTGCATAAATAAGTTAATATGAATACCTTCTACTTTTGATGTTCACAGCATGAAACTAGAGCTGTTTTTTTTTTTTAAACAATGCGAAATTAAACAAGCATTCTGTGCACTTGCAACTTATAAATTACATATTCATATTTGTTGCGATTAATAAAATGCATTATGACAAGCAACGAAGAAACAGCAGAGCGTTACAAGCATTTGGAACAAAAACTAATCAGTAAAAATAAAGAAATTCGCTATCTTAAAAAAAAAAAAAAAAGATGTGCAAACACAAACACTCTGAAAGGATTTTTTACAAAATTCATCATTAGGTTAATTAAGCTATTATCGTTTAGGCATAAGTTATTGTTTATATTATACAGTGGTAATGAAATTAAATCATGAAATAGTTGCTTTTGAAAACATTAGTACAAATGATTTGTTTTCACTAGCATAATAAGACAGAATTCCTTTGCTACAGAACTGATGAGCCACATAAACATAATTAGCTCAAACTTTTATCCATCAGTTTAATAACAATTCACAAAAGATACATGTAACCAGCAGAATGTTTAATTCAAATGCCACATGAATATAAAACTAAAAAAATCTTTTCTAAAGAGAAATTATTGTACCTGCAAAACCATCTTCCATGAAGAGCTGTCACTGAAGCAACAGCAGCTGCTATGGTTGGACATTTCACGTAGACTAATCCTTGAGGAGACATTCTGTCTACAAATACATGCATGGCACCACCATGTTTTCTGCATTCTTCTATGACATCATTCCGAATCTCTTCATCCCAACTAGGATTGGTCTCCCTAAAGAAAAGCAGATTACAGAAAATAAATAAATATATATACTTATTAATCACAAAAAATTACAATAAAAATGATGCAGGTTATATAACTCTATAAATAATGAAAGATATATGTTTGTATCTGCCTACATTTCTTATAATCAAGAAATTAAAACATTCTGTTCTTCTAATTTGTATGTGGAATGGGGGAGAAAGGAAAAAAAATATCATTAAAACCTTATGAGTTAATTCTCATTAACTAAAAGATTTATTTCTTATTGTTAAATTGAGATTTCAAACTATTTTGTTCAAAAGAACTGTGAATAAAAAATGGCATCATAACTCAAGTGTCACATTCAAACTTCACATGACATGTATATTTTTACATTTTTTTTTTTTCATTCATAAACCATGCCATTTGAAACAGAATTAAGATTAAAAATTGTTTTGACATTTATTTTTAAAATGTTCTAAATTAAAATAGTTAACTTTTGTTTTAAATGTAAATACATAAAGCTTAAAAGTTATGTTTCATACAGTAAATTCTTTTTATAAGTCCCTCTTTTAGTTTTTCATAATAGTTGTTTAATTGTTTTTGAAGACTGCTTTTCTTAGCGAAATTAATTTAATTTATATCAACTGTTACACAGGATTTACTAAAATTAGGAGCAATCACACATTCAAGTCAAAAACTTAAATCTATTCATAAAAACTAATTAAAAGAAAAACTATAATGTGCTATGAAACCTAATCTTCACTCATCAACCCCTCAACATCTATATAAACATCGCTGATTCATTTCATAAATAAAAATACTCAACTTTTAAAAACTATCAGAAGTTAATACACATTAAAAGAGCCATGAGCCATTAACTTCAATTTATATGCAATTACCAGAAGTAGAGAGTACACCAAAAATTTGAATTCTTATCTCAGGAGTTTTTCTTTTTTTTTTTTTTTTTAAACTGAATGCATTCTGTAATTTTTACTAATGGACTTAAAAGATTGCGTGAAATAAATTGTGACTTTTATTGAACTTGTGTATTTATAAAAACAGTTTTTGCATTAATAATAATGCATATTTATATCAATTTTAAAGGTGTAATTCAAAAATATTGTGCTTTTTGAGTTTGCTTGCAAACATTACAATGAATTCTATAAAAATATCAATACCAAATAACCAGGCATAAAGTATTAATAAAAAAGTACATTTCAATAACAAATATACTATATTTGAAAATATATTAAAACTCTTCTGTTCTTAATAGTAGAATAGCTTCTATAAGATTTTTTTTTTTTTTTTTTTTTCCAATTGTGGATTCAAAATAGCTTTTGTAAACTGCAGTGCTAATAAATGTCTCTCAACACTGACTGGGTTTGCTGGCAAAGCAGTCACTGTCTTTGCTAGTGGTCATATTATTGAAGGACACAATTCAATGACCTTCTTAATATTTTATTTTTATAAAGAAATGGGAGTCGGATGTTTATATTGACTACCTTAAAAAAATCCCGACTTCTCAACTCTAGTAAGTACAAAGGTGATCAATGAAATATATCAAATTCTACCTTAAAAAAGCATTTAAATCATGCCAAAACCTAAACAAAATACATCAATAAACATGACATAGTGTCAAAATTTTTAGTAACAATGGCCAAATTTTATAATGTGTACATTCAACTTTTAATTCTCACTGCCCAACACTGCTGTAAATAACTTAATTTGAAACAGATAAACTTTTCAATGGTTATAGCAAACTTTGTAGAAAACTATAGTAGGTGGCTTATGATTGAACAGAAGTTAGATATTTCTGATTTTATGTTATATAGATATAAATAGTTCAGAATGTGTTTTACACAGAAAATATGGGCCTTCATTTCTGATAAAGGTAGGTTGAAAAAGAATGACTTACGTAGCTGGATCGAACATGTTCGACAACAAGAAACATTGAGTTGCAATGGGTGGTGTTATGCTCGGCTGAGGAGTCACCAATCCCTGGGACAACTGAAGAGCAGATACTGCAGCAGCAGGGATACTCATATCAGTCCCTAAGAATAAAATAAAATAAAAAATAAATAAACACAGCAGAAAATTTTAAAAATTTATTATAAAGAATCTACACAATAAATTTTGTTATTAGATATTTTAAATATCAATAATTGGCATATTTCATTCATAATATGCACCTTTTAATTAAGTTTTTGAAATCAAATGCTGTTGATAAAAAAACAGGATTACTTAGAAAATTTCATATAGAAAAGTTTAAATTGACATACCTTCAGCCAATTTAGCCATTAACTGTAATCGACCTGTAGCACCAAGATCAATACCAGTACGATCCAATTCATCACTGTCAAGAAAAGAGCCTTGAGCGATATCTGTCCTTTCTGTTACATGACCTACTTTCATTGGCCTACCAGCTAACTCAAAACCATTTAACTGCTCTAAAGCTTTTTTGGCATCTTCAGAATCATAGAACTGAAATGATAAAAAACATATTCATATATTAAAAATATGGATATTGAAATATTACTTGAAAAAAACCCACAATTACCCCTCTCCAAAAAAAAAAGAATTTTATAATCAGAAGTTCACAATGGGAAAATTGATATATAACATATAATATACATTTTGATATAATCAAGATCAAGTGTATCAATAAAAGTAATATAACATATAATGCTCAACCTAATCTAAATCAAAATTATAGATTCTAAGGCACTACATATTTCCGAATTGAAAACATTCATACAAGTTTCGCCATTTTAATCAAATCACATGAAAATCAATTAACGCAATTTTAAAACTAAATTAGAAAAATTTTAATAAAAATATATTGGAAATTTTCATTGAGAGACAACTCTAAACCTTATTAGGTCTGAATATAAAGTGCATATATATATATATAAAATATTAACTGTTAATAAGATACATACACTGATGAAGCCATAACCTTTGGATCTGTTAGTTTCTGTGTCTTTTATCAATTCGATTCTTTCAATCTAAAAAAAATAGAAAAATATAATTAAGTACAAATTTTACAAATGAATAAAATTTTATAAGGCAATAATTAAAGTAACCTATATATTGTAAAGTACAAATGAATTATAACTTTATCTTAGAAACTTTACTTGTTATTATTTTTTGAAAAACCTTTATAACATATAGATTCTTTAAAAATTGCATTAATAAAATAGAACCGTTAAAAACATTTCAGCTTACCACAATTTTCTCAATAAAATGATTTTTTTGATACAATATTTAGAAAACATGTTTCTGATGAGATAAATAAAAAAAAAAATCCTAGACACATGATTATATAACACTAAATATGCATACGTATTGCTATTTTAAATTTTGATTTCATTTTAACTTAACAATCCTGATAAAAATGCATCAAATTGTAATCAGACAGGCAAAATAAAAATTATAAATTAAAAACTTGGTGCTATATCCCAATTCAGTTGAAAGTTTTATATAAGGCACAAATTGAAATGAAAAAAACACTTCAAAATCTTCATCCCGTTTAGACATTTTATTATGTGGTTTTTCTAAATCATATATATCAACCTTTGTCAGTTTTAAATGATAAACTTATTTAAAACCTTTAACTTCCTCTATTTTCTCATTGAAAACTATTAATAAAATATATTTTAATATACACAATAAAATGAGTGCTTAGAGAATACAAGAACATAAAATAAAATTGAGTGTACCTTTCCAAAAGGCTCAAAAATTCCTCTGAGCATATCTTCAGTGATATTGAAATGAAGAGATCCAACATAAAGTCTCATAGGTCCTGGAGTTCCTCTTACTACTGAACTAGCACTGGCAGCAACTCGATTCTTTTCAGCTTGGGATAGCTGAATCTGTATTTTATAGCCCATCAATTCTGTATCATTCAGTGCCAAAGCCTACAAAAAATAAATAAATAAGGAATTTTTTTTTTTGTCATATTATCTTAAATAAAAACTTTATGCATATGTATGTGACATAAGAGGAATAAGCGGAAAAACTAGTAAGTTTTTCTAAATATAGTATATTTATAAAATTTATTCAATACATAGTACAGCAACCTTTCTTTAATAGACATTCGATAGTTCAACATGTTCTACAGTAGAACCTCTTTAAGTCGAAAAACCTCCAAAACTGGAAAATTTTTTTTTTTTTTTGTTCCCTTCAAGCCCCAAAACCTGCATTACTCGAAATTTCAACCCTCTATAAGTCGAAATGATTAGTCAATCCCCACAAGCCATTTTGGTATATATTTTCCCTCCATAACTCGAAAAAAACATTGGACCACTGTATCTCGAACATAAGCAATATTTGATTTTACAACCTTTACAACTCGATCATTTGGAACTAACCTTTATAGCTCGAAGAAAAAAAAAGTTACCGACTTTAAGGATTTGCAGACAATGCAAGTCATTGTTTCTTAGAAAACAATGTATGAGCATACAGTAAATAGAATAACCAATTCTATGAAATATTCTTATTATTGCTACTGATTTCATTTGAACTCCCGCGAAGCAAATCTTTTGTTGCCGATTGCAGAAATAGTTTGGTTTTTCTGCAATAGACATCCATTTTAACAACAGTATACGAATAATATTGTTAAAAAATGAGTGCTGTGAAGAGTTGTCAAAAGAAGAAAGACGTTGCTGAACAATTTGACCTACCGATGAGTACTCACTCTGTCAACAATAATAAAAACGAATCGGACATCATGAAAAAATTGAAAACTGTTAAAGTTTGTCTGCAAAAGACAAAGATTTGCAGAATTTCCCGGCTTGAAGGAGTGCTTATTTAAATGGTTTAAGCAGTGTCGGAATCAAAACATCAGTGTCAGTAACGGATGGCTAGAAAAGTTCAAAAGAAGACATGAACTTGTTTTCAAGAAAGTTTGTGGAGAAAGTGCAAATGTCAACATTGAAACATGTGACAAATGGAAAAGCGAATTGCAAGGCTTGTTACATGGTTATGAACCTGACAATATCTTCAATGCTGACGAAATGGGACTCTTTTTAAATGTTTTCCTGATAAGACTCTCTTTAAAAATGATCGATGCCATGGTGGGAAGCATAGCAAGGAACATTCGACTATTTTGCTTGCAGCAAAACATGTCGAGCATAGAAACTCTCATTTTTAGTCATCGGAAAGCTAAGAAACCTCGTTGTTTTTTAAGATGTAAATCGCTGCCTTTGAAACATGAAGTAAATACAAAAGCATGGATGACTTCTGAAATTGTCAGAAACTGGCTCATAAATATTGACAAGATAATGTCTAAAGAAAAAAAGAAATATTCTATTATTCATTGATAATTGTATGGCACATAATGATATGCCACAAATGAAAGCAGTTAAAATCCAATATGTGCCTGCCAATACCACATCAAAATTACAGCCTATGGCATCATTAAAAACTTCAAGTCATTATATCGGAAAGAAGTAGTCAGGAACATGTTGGATAATATGGAAGAAAATAATTTTATTATAGATGTATTGCAAGCCATGAGAATGACTGACAAAGCTTGGCGAAATGTAACTGCGACTACTATAAAAAACTGTTACGTACACTGTGATTTTCCATTGTCATCAACAGAAGAAGCTGAAATAGAAGTTATTTCTACCCATCCTCCTGCAGAATGGAATACAATGGTATCTGAAACAGAATATGTTTTGAGAACTTCGTTATGTGCGATGACGGAATTATTATTGCTAGCACATTATCTGATGACAAAATTATCAATTCAGTTGCTCAGAAAACTGAAACTAATGATTTAGATGACATAGAAGACTCCAATAATATAACATGCACTCCATGGGTTTCGATCAAAGAGGCAAGAATAGCATTAAATGTTTTATGAAATTTCATAGAGCAAACTAGCAACTCGGAAGAAAAAGAATTTTCTGTTCTTTTTATAGTTAGATAATGCTATAGAACAATCGAATTGTCTAAAGCAAAAATTAACTGACTTAAAACTAATAATAAAGAATTATTTTTATTTTTTATTGTAGCACATAATATAACTTTTAAGTTGCAAATAAACATGTTTATTACTTCTGTAACTTGAATTTTTATTTATTTTACCTCTCTAACTCAAAATAAGTTAGAAAGAATTTAAACCTCTACAAGTCAAATATTTCCTTACAAAATTCGTGTAAGTCGAAATCTTCCACAAGTCGAAAACCCTATAACTCGAATTAATTGGTGTCTCCCTTGAAGTTCGATTTACAGTGATTCTACTGTATAATCATACACTGATTGAGCCATTCAATAACTGTTTGATTTGAATGTTGGTAACTTGATCTTGATGAAAACATAAAAGAAGCTAAAAAATTTTTTTAATATGTACATGTTTAAATTTTTATCAATGATTTATCTTTGATATATTCCTTAAAACAATATTAATGTTCGATAATCTGACACAGCAGTGGTCCCTAAAATTGTTTTTCTTTAAAAAAAAAAAAAAAAAAAATATCCAATCACGTTCAATTGGAAAATAGGAGGGGGATCCATCACAATTTCTTAATTTAAAAATAACCTAACACTTATGGTATCAGTTAACATAAATATTTATTAATGTTTATCTGATTAAAGAGAAACGCAATATTGACTGTTTTAATACAAAATTTCTTTTGATCTGAAGTTTAATGCACCCATATACTGAAACTCTTCATGAAGCAAGTAACATCTCAGACATTTTTCAGTATTTTTTTATGGCAGAGGAGAGCTAAGACACAGTAATTAGTAGTAAGCACCACTACTTTCTAATTGAAATAACACATTACCATAGAATTCACATCAACAGAGAAACAGATTTGCAATTTATAATACTTTTAAATATAGGAAAATTTTCTTTTTAAATACATAATGTTGTGCAACATTTTGAATAGTATAAGAATGACAATTTGACGTGCAAGCATTGTTAATGATAATTTATTAGAAATTCATAACAAAAAAAAATATACATATGAATACTAGACTTATCCTCCTTACAAGATAATGATTCTTTCTTGTAACAAAATACGAATGATTAATACGATTAGTATAAACATAATAGAGACACCATATTTATTTGTGCAAATTGCTGAATAAGACTGAATGCTATCCTTTATGTATTTAAAAAATGCATAAAATTTTTTATTTTTTCCTCAAATTAACATTATTTTTCTCAATGTTGATAGAAGTTTACTTTTTTAATTACGCTAAGTTGGAAATTTTTTAGAGAAATGGTTTCTTCAAAATAATATATAGCCTGTAATAATAGGTACCTCATAATGAAAGCTTAAACAAAAAGAGCACTTCAAAAAAATATATAAATTCATATACAATCATAGAAAGCACAATAATTTGCAATTTTTTAAAATACTTACCAAAGGAATAGAATCCACACTTTGGAATTCAACATATGCAATGCCTTTCGACCGCCTGGTTTTATTATCCATGATGATTTTCACATCTCTCACCTGACAAAAGGCAATACTTCATTATATTAATTAAAACTAATAAAATAAATATAAAAACAATTTTTGTATTAATTCACAGCATAGCAGTACTTCGTGGGGAGAAAAACTATGTAATAAACTGCATTTTTAACATGTTTATATTTGGATAAAATCAGATAGTTAAAATTTTTTACAAAAATAAACATTTGACAAATTCAACATACCAACCCAAGTACTGTAAATAAGTACTACAAGTGCATCTTATGGATTTCATTATCTAGCACACAACACTTTTATATAAAAGTAAAGCAGGATAGTTTTAGGTTTATATATTTTTCTAGCTCATTTATCCTCATTACTGTAGTTAAAACAAAGTAAAAGGAAATTACCATGCCAAAAAACATTTACATTACATTGCTACAGCTGTAGCAGATATTTTAACATCTTGGAACTAAACAATACAAGAGCTTTCTACAGGTTAGGACATAGTTATCACCAAAGACATCGTCCTACAGATAAAGAAACCAAGCTGAATTTCTTAGTAATCACTTAAAAATATAGAAAACGCTTTAGATAGGAATCAACAAATAAATGTATTATTAACTCACTGGTCCAACAGATGAAAAGAATTCTTCCAGGTCACGAGCACGAACTTTTTGTGAAAGTCGCATACAAAATATGGTACGCAAATCCCTATCTTCAGGGCTGATATCATCATCAGGCAATCTAAAAGAGAAAAGTCAATAAATAATTAGAACAGCAAATTTTATGAACTATATAAGAATAATTAAACAGTATGCAAATAATACTTTCTTAACATTTGTAAATTTTTCATAAATGCATAATCTTATCAGCAGAGAACAATTATTTACTTAATACTAATGGGCATCCTATTTGAGATTACTTTAGCTATGTTTAATACAAAATAGAGTACAATATAACTATATTTCTAATCATATGCTTAATTAATATAATTTAAAATTATTAACCTATCTTTCTTCGACAATTCTAAATAACTGCACCCATATTCATCATTTAAATTGTTAGATATCAAAATATGTATAGATATATATATATATATATATATATATATATATATATATATATATATATATTTTTTTTTTTTTTCTTTAGAAGTAATCAAAACATTGACAAAAAATTATTAAAAGTTCATGATTTATCAGAGAATTTTAAAAAATTTATTTAATGTTAAATGTTATTTCATTTGTTCAACATGTGGAATACAAAGTTTTTTTTTTCTTCTTTTTCACTCCATGCATAAACATATTACATGAAATATATTCTATAAAATATACTCACTTATTTCGTAAACTATCAAAGAACTGAGTATGGCCCCTAAAAAAGAAAAATTATTTTAATTTGTGAAAAAACTACAACATCTGATTAACTACATTTTTTGCAACCAAATTTAAAACTACATACCCTATAGGACTTCTGGGGGGAGGTACGCTTTCTAAAATAATAATAAAAAAAAAAAGTAAATCCTATTGTCATAAAAATACAGGCTACATTAAGAATTAATGTAGCCTGTATTTTTATTCCTGAACATTTTTAATTAATATAAACTAATATATTTTAATTTACAAATAAAAGTTTAACATTGAAGATCATAGTAATTTTAACACATAGAGAACACTATTTCTATTTTAAAAACAAACCATTACCCATTCTGCTGTTTAATTTCCTTTATAAAAAGAGTAAAGCTTAGCTTGCTAAGTCCTATTTTAAGGAAGAAAATTTACAATGTCGGCATAGTATTTCTTTAATTGATAACTATTACACCCAAAATTTAAATACAGCTTTTTTTTTTTTTTTTTTTTTTTTTCACATTTAAATGTCAAGTTCTTTAAAAGAAGCCCAAAATAACTGCTAACCTATTTTAGAGAATGCAAAAATTTTTATATATTCTGATTATATATAATAATGTTATAAATCATCAGTAGATTACTCTTAATTTTACACAATTTTTATTCAACCAATCTAATGTCTCTGTTGGGATAAAGTATAATTCTAAAAAATTTTTAGCAAATGCCTGATAAATTTCCTGAGGTCAACAGAATAAAATAAAGTGATAATACTGTTCATTTTTACAATTAAGGTCAAATTCAATACTGACAAATTTTTCAATCCATTGGTTACGTCTGTAACAGAAAAAAAGTTTATCTTTAAAACACTTTTATTCTATAAAATATTCAACAAAATTGTAATTCTTTCAATTTGGCAAATGTATAGATATACATACACAAAAACTCAAAATCAACACATGACAAGTAATGAAATATAGTCAAATAATCACCTTGGACTTTTAGATCTAGTTCTATGTCTTCTTCTGTCTCTTCGTGGTGATCTAGTTCTAGATCGCCTGTCACGGCTACGAGGACGAATTCTTCTATCTCGACTACGGCTTCTAAATAATTCAAATAAACAAGTCAATCAGTTTCAATAATTAAAAATTATCACAAGAAAAATAAGAAAGATTATAATATATATATGTATAAAAAAAAAAAAAAAAAAACCCCACCTTGTTCGACGGCGATATCTACGTTCCCTGCTGACACTCCTGCGCCGACGATCACGACTTTTACTACGCTTGGTATGGCTACGACTTCTCCTCCTTCGATCGCGACTTCTGCTTCTTCGGTCTCTGCTACGACCTTGTACTTCACGACTTTTGCTACGCCGGCTTCTGCTTTTACTACGTCTGTCATGACTTCTGCTTCGACTTCTTTTTTTCTTTTTTGAACTAGTGCTTTTAGAACTATAAAAAAAAAAATTATAATTATTTAAGAACATCAATATCAGCATTGATGACCAGTAAAAATAACCATTAACAATGGGGAAAAAAAAAAAAAAAAAAAAAAAAACAGAAGTTTCTATTTAAGTAATTTTAATGAGGCCAACAGGAATATTTAAAAAGTTTGGCTCAGGAAAAAGTTAATAAATATAATAAAATTGCATGTGTGTGCATGTATAAGACATATGCTAATGTAACTGTTAATTTAACTAACTTGACAAGAATTAGCAGTGGTACTTGGATATCCATGGCATTAGGAGCAGTGGTATAGGGAGTCAAAAGTAAGATATTAAAATCTGTCTCTCATATGAAATATATATTCTTTTCCTTCAAAATTCTGGAAAGGAAGGCATGGATATTAAAAGTTAATTTAAGTGTGCTTCACAATATCAACACTAAGTGGCGTTAATTTCAGCACTTATAGAGGGAAAGTGTTAATATCAAGGTAAAAATATGTTAATACAATAATGAATCATTTCTATTGTAATATATTAAAAAATATTGTATAGAAATTTTCTACTCAATAATAATACACATTTTAATTGTTTATAGCAATTATTTATTGATAAAGTTTTACGAATTTAATTTTTCTTGGCGTGTTTTGCATGACAAAATTTATAGATAAATATTACATTGAATAGTTTCCAAATGAGATTGCTCTTATAGTTTGAATTTTTTTTTTATATTTCTAATTCATCAATTTCGTTCCCCCTTCCAACGAAACTTGTCAAGGTAAAATATGTTAATACAATAACAAGTCATTTCTCTGTGTAATATATTAAAAATATCCCGCAAGAAATTTTCTTCTAACAAAGTGTTTATTTTAAAACAAATATATTTTATAGATTAAAAATGACAAACACTTGCATATTTGAAGAATATAAAAAATAAAAATGAAAGAACAAATGATTTTTCTTATTGGATAAAGTCCCTATTTTTGTCATACATCAATGCCTGAAAATTTCGTTATTTTCAATTTCTCTTTAGAATATGTAGTATTTAATTATAAATTTTCATATTTTTCTGTGGTTTGTCAAATTACCACCTTGTCAAAGTGTGTTTTCTTAAAAAAATAAAAAATGTTTTAATATGATGAAAAATTTTACACTTTTTTTTTTTATAGGGATGAAAAGCATATTGCAGTAAAATAATAATTGTAAGATTTAACTTATTCTTAAGTGAAAATCATAGCTGGAAACATTGGGAATGAAAATTCCACAGATTTTTACATGATTAGACTTCATGATAGTGATAATAATTAATGTAGGGATTTTGGTATAAGAATTTTAAGTTAAATAGGAATTTTACAAATTAAGCACATCAATACTCAAAGTAAAAAATGCTTGAGACTCACAATAGAAATATTAGCATTTCTCTGAGTGAAGACTGTTTAAAAAAAAATTTTTTTTTCTCAAATAAACAAAATATATGAATAGGTTTTAGTTGCCATGCTTTGATACAGAATATGTAAATACATAAAATTAACATGAAAAAAGTGGCAATGCAGTTTATTTTTACCTGATAAAAAATAACTATAATTTAACAATTTGATGAAATGAATACAAAATAAAAGATGTTATGCGAACCTTTTTTTAGAATTCAATCATATTTCAAAAGTTTACTTTTAATTTATCCTTTTTCTCTCACACAGTTGCAAAATTAGGTACCAGTCATTTTAAAGTTAAAAATCAAAGCTAGAAATCAAAATTATTTTAGTTCTTCTTTGTATCTTATTATTAAGTTGACATTGTACATAATATATATTTACTTTTTGAGGTATAATGATTTTAAAATACTCTCTCTTTTTTTGTTACATCAAAATTTAAAAACGATATATTTGATTATATAATTAATAATCTGTTGTGAAAAAAAATAATTCATTTATTAACATAAATAAACTAATTTGTTTTTTATTAGCCAATTCCTTTTTTTTTTTTTTTTGTCATGTTAATTAGAAAACAATTTTTTAAATAATTGATACAGAAATAATGTTTAGCTGTATTTCAATAATATATATATTACAAAAATTAAGCTTATAAAATGGTCAATAATGTCCAATGAATAGTTTTTTTTTTTTTTTTATGGTAAGCTTGGAAAAGAAATTTTATATAGTAAGACAGAAGGCTTGCACTAATAATATAATTGTTACCAATTATATAAAAATAAAGTTATTTATCAATAATGTATCTTATTTTATAAATGTCAAATAATCTTACCCTGCGATGATTTTCTTTATTGTTGCTGTTAGTCCCATTGTATCTTTCAATATCTTTCTGCTAAAGAATAGAAGTGTATTAATATATTTATTTACTTAAAAAACATAAAATACATGATGGCAAGATTACATTTATCAGTTTCAGATAAAAAAGTAAAACAAATTACAAATGTTTGCTTTGACTCGATATTTAATTCTGAATTATTGGATGGCAAAGTTAAATATTTAAAATGTTTTGGTGAAAAAGTTATTACATTCTATTTAATAATAAAATAATAATTAATGTCTTAATATACAGATAGAGACACACATAAATATATTATCTGAAATTGATAAGAACAGAACATGTGCCATCATGTAAATTTACAAACAAATTATAATACTTACATAAAAATCAATATTTAAATCAAATCATAATTTCACATTAAAACATCCCTTAAAGATTTTATTAATGAAAAAAATGTAAAGTAAAAGAAAAAATTTAAAAAAAATAATGTATACATATTATCTATCTGAAAATTAGCTGTGGGGAAAAAAAATGGTACTACATTTTACTTTCAGGGCCAAAACAATTTTTGTCTAGTTTGAAAAAATTTACAGCAACATAAATGAAAAAGTCAATTGGAAGAGTGTCATAATTTTCAAATGCTTGTCCATTGGCATCGAAAGAAAATGTAGCAAAGAATGCAAACATCAACATGGAATTCCATTCAACTACGAAATTTCTCAAAATAAATTTCTAAGTATTTTACAAATGTACCTTTAGAATACTTTGAAACTAAAATGAAATTCCCTTTTCAATTAAGATAAAACTGAGGATTCCATGCAATTAATGGAAAAATAACTTAAATTACAAAACTGTGTTAATGATAACAAATGCATCCGGTAGCAAGAAACGAAAGTCTTCAAAAAAAGTAAACATGAACATAAACAAAACACTAAAAAGAACATGTATATATATTTTTTTTCTTTCATCATCAATTGTCCACACTTTGTCACCTAAAAATAGACTCCCAACAGAATATAGTTATTTAATTTTTTTTTGTGTTCTGTAAGACAAACCTTTTCGTTTTTACAAGGTCTTTAAATCAGGTGTACCAAGATTTCGAAACAGAATCCAGATATTATCTATAAAAAAGAAACCAATAAATTTGGTTTTGGACCACCAACCTTTAACACTTTCCTGTGTCACAAATAATTTATAAATAATACATTATAATAAAAATACACATTGCATCATTTTTATCTTAAATATGTTATATTTAAGATAAAAAAAAAATAATTACACACTTATATAAAGTTTAAAATAAAGATTTAAGAACAAAAAGAATATAAAACTTACAACAAATGAAATACAAGTATATTTTAAATAATTTCAGAACAGTGACAGTAATCCTGCTTGGGGAAAAATATCCACATGGTTTTTTTTAGATATATTAAAAATTGTAGGTATATTCCCAAGGGATTTATTATTTAATTTTTTCAGTATTCACGGCTAGCGCCATTTCTGTCAGTAGTACTTTTGTAATGGCATGACAAATTATGCCTACTTATAAGCAGTGCAAAATGGATTAAAAAATACATTTTAAAAATATTTTTCAATTGTTACTATGAATACTAAAATGTTTCTTAATACAATTGACAGAAATGAAATTGCACAAATCTATGAAGCCATTTCCTATGTTTGATTTGGTTTAACTAATAAAGGTGATAATTACCAGGTAAGTATATATATCTATATTACATTTATAATCAAATACTTCCTATGATAACAGCTTACACTACTAATACTGTTACATTTATACATTAAAAAATATTCTGATAGTTACTCCAATTTCTTTTTTTTTTTTTTTCTTTATTCTCTAACTTTTCAAAATGTAATATCTCATATAAATGTTACTAACTCTCTAGATAGGTAAAACAGAAATTAAAATTCCAATTAAAATGATGTATGAGAATTTTGTGTAAAATGATGTATGAGACATTTGATTTGCTTAATAGAACAAACATAATTTTTAATAATAAGAATTTTTTTTTTTAAACTTTATAATTTTTCTTAAATATGAAACAATATTGAAGGCATAAATTTTTTTTTATCTATTTCAAGGTTTATTTATTAAGCTGGCATTATTATAAAAATTATGCTTTTTATTAATAGCTAAGGAAATCACCATGGTACAATGTAAAAACTCACTATTCTGATCACAAAAAAATTGATTTAAAAAAAGCAATACCTCCCTTGGGAAAATAACCCTAATATCCACATCAGAAAAAAAAAAATTTTTTTGGGCCAAATATTAGTTAACCAGCTAACCAATTTTTTTAGTTGTAGATTAAAATAAAATTAAAGCTGAATATTTTAAATTATTCTTATTCCTATGGAAGCATGTATGTCAGAATAAAGATAATTATTTTAGTCTTTGTAATTTTCAAGAAATGGAGAAACCACAATAATGGCAAAAATAACACTAAAATAAAACTTTTAAAATGAAATCATAAGCAACAAATGAAAAAAAAAAAAGAAATCAATCAAAATCTACCAGATGATACCCTCTCATAATTCTAACATGCCATATTATGCCTTACCCACCTTTTTTAAACAAAATATTTTTAATCTAGACATAAAAATGCATTGATCTACAGTAATTTTGTTTACACATTCCATTACTTTTTTTAAAATCTCTTTATTAATTATCGCCAAAAGATTGAAAACTAATTATATCTTATCTGCTCTTCAGTGTTTCCAGAAAACTGCACAACGTAATATTTGTCCAGAAAATCCACTTGCAATAATATTTCTGAACATATTACAGAAATAGAAAAATATACATTTTAGAAAAGAATGGAAAACAAGCAATTTTTGGAATGGGCTGTCAATTTTTCAGAATTATCAAAATACACGCACCTACGATACAATGCAATTTTCTTGAAAACTTACTTTATTCTTAATCGTGTAAACACAATTTTTTTTTTTTTTTTTTGATTCTTCAACAATTTTGCAAAAACAATGCATTTTTGAATTACACAAAAGCTTTTTATTATTATCAATTTGTTACACTTTTAAACGAATCAGTTGAAAACATTTACAAAAGAATTACTAAGTGACTTCATAGTTTTTAAAACTTTTGAGTGGATGAGATTAAGAATTGTTTTAAAAATTCTATTTAAATTAAAAAAATATATGCATTATGATATAACTGTATAATGCTATTTGATATTTTTTTTTTTTTTGCTTATTTTAAATGGTTACATCAGCTTAACAGAAATTGTTTTCATCCACTTTTACTTTACTGTGACATTTCTTCTATTGGAAGTTTCATAAAAATACTTAAAAATAAAAAATTTGTGCACATAAAGAAACGTAACAGTTATAGAGACAATGGAAGGGAACAAGATTAATACAAGTCGGCAAAATGCAATGCACAATCTACAGGTGGGCTAGAAGATGAAAACTTAGAATTTGTCACAAATCAGAAAAACATAATTTGTGTTAACATAGTTCGTAAATCCATATTTTTATCCGGTTTTTACTATGCTAAATTTATAAAATTATAGCATCCAAAATGCTTCTTAGAAAAGAATGTTTTGTTAGTTTTTACCTCATAGGGCAAAAGAACAGAATTTAATCGATATAGGATAAATTTAATAAAAGATGTAAATTGCCAGTGAATTGATTATGCAAAATCCTTAATTACTTTTTTTATACAAAAAAATACACCTAAGGTTATATGGTGCTGTGACTTATAGGCATTAAATTATGATAATAATCATGCCTGCTTTTTACTTATACAACTAAAGAAAAGTAACATAATAAATTTTAAAATTTATTAATAGGATAATACAGCTAAATCCTTAAAGAGAATTATCGATGATAGAACTTTAAAAGAATGAATAGAAATTTACAATTTTTCTTTAGAGTTATAATAATTTAAAACATTTATCTTCTGGTTAGAATGTTAAAAAATCAAAAGTATTGATATGTATGTAACATTAGCATTTGTATTACAGAAATAAATTCATATAGATTGTGTAGTATTGTTTTTACTATAACATTGAAAAAAAAAAAACTTAAATTAAAAATTTTGAAGATCAGATTTAATTGAAACTAACTCATATAAAAACATTGAACTGGAAACAACAAAAAAGATGTTTATTACTAACAGAAGTAGGCATAAATATCAATACAAATGCAAATTAAATTTCGTATATATTCCCCTCGATTTTACAGAATTTTTATCCCTAATATCAAGTTTGCAAAACAAGAAGACAATTTACAAATGAACCTCTTCTTTTTCTCAATATTAAAATATTGATCTATCAAATATAAAAGTCAATATATACAGCATAGTTGCCAACCTCTATTTTGAAAAGTGCAAAAAAATATAGAAGAAATTAAGAAAAATAATAATTTATGCTACAATAACTTATAACAAACACCACAAAATGATTAACGAAATGATAAAACACAAAATTTTCAACATTTAATATACAATTTTATATACTGATATCTTTTATGATCATATATGTACACAATAGAGTAATACTTTATTTACATAAATGGTTTTTAAGATTCTTAAACATAATACATTTATTTGCTCTTATTTCTTGTACAAAAGAATTTACAAAAATTTATATTAGCTCGTCTTGCCTTGCAGGGGAAAAAAAAACACCCAACAGGCATTTTGCTTTCAATTTAAAATACGTAATGCAATCAACATATCCTGATTACAAATGGCATTTAATTTGGGCAATATATTTTAAATTATTTTTACTCTTTAAATTATTCACAACATTCTAAATACAAGATTGAAGTCAAAGAGATCAAAGTAAAAAAAAAATGCAAGATTTAATTTTTCATGTATTTGCATGAAAGAGCAGAAAAACTATGATAGTAAATAAAAATAATATAATTATTTTAAATTACAACCCCTTTCAATAAAAGGGTATCATCAGGTAGACTTTTAACAGAAATTTTGATTAAAAACTTCAAAATTTGAAAATAAAAAGCTTCATTTTTTGGCATATTAAAAATATTTTGCAAGAACTGATTTATAAAAAATAATAATAATAATAATTAACAGCTAAACTTTTAAATGGGTTTCAAATAAAACTTTTTGAACCTGGATTTCTCAGCTTTTCAAATAAGAATAACTGCATTATTAAATTTAATAAAAATTAGCTTGAACCAATGGAATTAAATTTCAGTAAAAATAAAGCTGTTTTGGAAAGCAGAAAAAAACTTGAATTATTAAATGAAGGAAATACTTAACAAAGCGAAACCTACTTATAAAAACACAAAGATTAAACTAGATTATTCAATTTCAACTGAAATTATTTTGTTTTATGTCTTGATTTAAATGTGTTTGTTTTTACAAGCCAGTTGTATAAGAAACAACTGAAAGCTTAGTAGCAATACCACTTGGATATGCATAGTACCTCGGATAAGTAATCCAATAGTAGGAACAGGGAGCAATCGGTTAATCTACAATAGAGCAAGAATATTATTTTTTAAGATGTTGAAAAATGCTTTGAATGCTTAACTAACTAACTAAAAAAAAAAAAAAAAAAAGACACAGGGAAATGAATGGTATAATGAAATCTCACCTCTTTCTTATAAGGAGCTTCTAACATTGCTTCAACGTCAAAATCATCTGCCATTTTTCAACTTTTCCCAATGGAGGACTGCAAATTGGAAAAATATATAAATATATATATACATATATATCACTTTTTAAATATTATACAAATCAAATATTTAAATTTTTTTTACAATTTAAAAGCAGTGGCTCTTTATTCCCAGAAACTTAAATAATTCCATATTAAACTAAATGGTTCTTTTAATAATTTATTAATGTTTGGTTAAATCATAACTGTGTTTGCAGTAAAATGTCGAGCAACATACTAATAACAGGTTATTAATATTTCCTTAGAGATGAATCATTGCTAATCTTTTTGAGATGTTCTGTCAAGGAATGAAGAAAGCAGTTTTTCTTGCTAAATCTATAGAAAAAAAAGAAAATGCTTTTATAAATACATTGAGACATTCATTAAATTTCACTTTTCATTCGCATCTTATAACCACTAATAGTACATGCAATGTTTAGGTATACAATTAAAATTACATCACAATAGCAGAACTCTTAACATCCTTTGATTATCTTAATTTATCTATTATCTAACATTCAGTTTTGCTGCTTTATAGAAAAAATACCATAACTGAGTAAACATTTAATTTCTTTTAAAATTAACGCAAATAAAAGTTAAGAGCATGAAATTTTGAATTGAGTAGAACTTGCACACAATTTTCATTTTTTTTTTTAATGCCTATAGATATCTAATATCTTTTCAATCGGTGATTTTACAGTATTCAAGCAGACCAACTAATTGTGGCGTTCACATATAATGGTTCTATAACATTGTACTCATTTTCAAAAATCATAAAACTTTTCTTTTTTATGTTTTGGTTAATTTCGACATTTTCTAAGATATATTTTTCCCTAAAAATGTAAAGCCCTCAGGATATAAAACTTCACGTGATTATTTTTTTAATAATTATTATTGAGCATAGAAATGTAATGACTGCAAATAATTTATTTAAAAAAAAATGAAAAAAATCTTAAGGTTAATTTACTTAATTAGATCATTCTATTTCTTTTCAAATATCACATATCATAGAGCACAACAAAGTTATGGTGAATTGAGTCATTATATTTGCTTCAATGTCCTTCAATACATAACAAAATCTCAACTAAGAATTTTGATATGCAGCCAATATTCAATGTCTCTGTGATACCTTCTTTAATAGTCCTGAAAAGTATAATTACTACTAATTCTGAAATTGAATTATCCAATTAATTACTAATTAACACTAATAAAATTATGAAAAATTTTAAATGTATTTTTGATTCATAGATTTTGGAATAAATATGGCAGACAACTTAAGAAGCATTGTTGTAATAAAATATATTTAAAATTATCATGATAGAAAAAAAAAAAATAGGATTATGAAAAAGTTATTCAAATTTTCTTTCAGCAATAGTGCAATTTGGTACAGCTGCAATATAGGATTCCATGGAAATTTCAGAAAAGGAAGAAGACCAGTTGTTAACACAGTTTCAATATTTTAGTCATTTGAAATACATGAAGCCCATAAACTAAAAATCCTTTGTTGTAATGTTTCAGATAAAAAAGAATAACTCCAAAATAATCACTGAAACATCAAGATATATATGTATACTTATAAAATTTATCTTTACACATAATTTTTTTTCTTGGAAAAATTTCAGAAGGAAAATAAAATGAGCAAAATTAACTTTAAAATTACGTTGCTAAATTTTAAGGTTCTCTAAGCTGCGATTTGGCTTAATAAAAAATAGCAAATCAACTTCTCGTGTTACGATTGCAAGCATTAGTGATTCATAATTACTAAAAAATCAGTCCATAACTAAACTTTATTTTAAAAAAGTTAATACGTTAATTTAATATCAAAAACAAGTATTAAAAATAATTACGTATTTTTGAGTCGAAAATCCGGACTTTACATAAGCCTTAATTCTATAAATAGTAAACTGAATTTAAAAAATATTAATCGTTAATGTTATAATTTTCAATGATTCAATAAATAATATATTTTAAAATGATTTCGCAATGTTTAATGCAATTCAATAAAACATTGTTCACTTAAAATGGGGCATTAATTTATTCCTTAGATTATCTAAATTTTAAACGTAATATTATTTTAGCATACATAATTTATGAGACTTGCACGCATATGTACAGCAATTAATGTAATCAATTGTAATTAAAATAAATATGTATAAAATTTCTCAGTTGATAATTATATAATTGATGATCATAATATTATGTTGTTCGAAAAACACGATTTAATAGAAATACATCACAATAACAGAAAAAAATAATATTTACCCTAAAAAGAAATCACTTTTGTTAGTAGATTATCCGAATTGTTTACTTCACAAAATATATTTAAGTGTATATTTATTAGGTAAAACAATTCGAGCTGCTTCTTACAGGAGTAAATACTGTTATTATTTATAATTGTCTCCAGCCTGCTGGTGGCTGGCCTGCCCTGACCCTTTTGAGCTGACGGACCCGACCGAACCCTTATTTTACTAAGCAGACCACTGGAGGTATGTGCTTTAACATTTTTAAAGCCTGTCTAAGGAGTACAAATTAATACTCGACGGACAATATGTTGTACCATAAGTAAATATTCATTGATACAGGTCCTCAGCATAGAGGTAAAAGGCCAGCTCAATCCTCACCACTGACTATTAAGTGGCATTGACTTTGGAAATAAGGATATGGTTTGTTTTGTGTATGGTCGCAACTTTGGCCCTGGAGACCATTGCTACGGCCTGACCAAGGCATCACCGTTTCATAATTTTTCAGAGAAAAAAATTGTGCTTTCATTATTGGAGAAGATTATTCTTTTTATCTGAAACAAAATCAAGCTTGTTAAAATGTTGAGCTGTGCAACTGGCCTGCACGCAAAATTTGAGGCCTGTATTTTTCATAATCTACTATCATGATAATTTTAAATATATTTTTGACTTGGCTGTGCTCTAGAGATTGTCTCCCATGCCTTCCCAAAAATCACCACGAGATCAAGCTAAAATTTTTCATGGTAGTAATTGGATTGGACTAGCAGTGCTAGGCTTCATTTTTCTTTTTCAGACAAAGGTATCCGGACGTGAATATTACGCTATCAAAACCAGTTATACGACCATGTATTGAGAAAAGGATTACGACCAGCCAAATATAATCAATTCGGCGATATTTCTATAATGACGTGTTTAGAGAAATAGAATGATCAGTGAGTGAATGGAATTGACTACTGATCATTGACTCTATCAATAATAATTGTAAAAGCAATCACGTAGTTCCTGCCTCTGACCCATTACAGGGAAAGCAGCGAGGGGCGTATGGTTTTGAGTATTGACCATATGAGCGTCCTAGTGATCTGCTAGCTACTTTGGATGTATTATGAAAAATTATGTCTGGCAATTCAAACTCTTAATAGCAGCACCCGACTGCGTTAAGAAGAAATTAGCTATATTCCGCAAACGTAAGGCTGAATGTGTTGTCTTTTATTGAGTAACATACTAAACTGCATCTTCCATATTGAATGAGGTCAGGTGAATGAAGGGTGAGTTTAATATTACTTATTCATCACCCCATAAAGCTGCATTTTCTTTTGCTGGCCAAGCCTTCACTTGGCTATCTCAAAAGATACAAATGATAACAACCTGTTATTGTATGGCGCTGGTACCTGACAGCCAAACAGTGTGAACAGTGACCATTTAATATGGAATTAGTTTCGGGGAGACTAGAAGCCACTATTTAATTTCCAACAAAAAATTTAAATATTTGTTATTTTCAATATTTAAAAGTGATATGTATATATGACTGCTGACACCAATTGTCCTGGTGGCGAATGGCAGTGTTGGCGTTGAAGCATGTTAATGAACACTTACATTCAATATCTCCACAT
>BPLR01013507.1:0-65117 GCA_021605095.1 Caerostris extrusa
CCTAAAACATTTTGATTATATGTCTTACTTAAATTTTCTAAATAAATTTTTAGCTTTAGTCTTTGGACTCTTAAAAAATCAAACTTTTTTTATTCTTGAATGCTGCTACCCCAAGTTTTGCTCAGTTTTAGGTACTGCCCTCTGTATGGAATTTTTCATTTACTTTTCAGATGTTGAAGAATTTTTTGTCAATGATTTAGTAATTTTCGTTAAGAAATTTTCTTCAAGTACAGATTTATCGTTACATTTATTTAAAAGATTATTTTTTTGTAGATTATTACTCAGCTTACTTACTAGCTCATAAATACGTAATATAAAATATATTGGAAAATTTTCAAAATCATCAGAAAATTATTAATTAAAATGCTTCGCATTGCCCGATTAACTTCCACTATCTATACATAATTTATGTTATTAATTTTTTAGAGAGATAAACAATGTCTTGAAAAATTTAAGGAAAATATTTACTTCATTAATTATTAATTTCTTGAAAGCCAACCCTTAAGCAATATAGTATATATGTATACATATACATAGAAAAATTTTAAATATCAGATAAGAGGTATGATTGATTTTTTCTCAGTGCAAATTAATTCAAGATATTAATTTGAATTAATTTTTTAAAGTAATGAATATATTTATTTAACTTTCAGGGAGATTATTTTTTTTAACTTTTAATTTAACTTTTTTTATATTACCTTTCGATTTTTGAATTGCACTTTTGGAAAATTCGCTCTTAGGAAAGAAAAAAACAGATTTTGCTTGATAACACTACAAGTAATGAACAAGAGTTCGAAATAGAGCTCAAAATGTATGTTCGACCGAATACAGTATTAACGTAAAACATCTAAATCATTTTTACCAGGTCAGTTTATCGCAAACAGTTGATTTCTATTCGATTGTTTCTTCAATTTTTATTTTATTTTTACCCAGGTAAGGAAAACCAATGATTTTAGTTTCTTTCTTCAATGTACAATTATTTTAGCATATTTTCTGACTTTTCTCTGACAACAGCACACGTGTGATGTCTGACTCTTAATTTTGGAATTATCGACTCCATGCAATAACCTCTTTAAAATAAAAGCAAAAAAAACAACCGAAAAAAAATCACATTAAAATTATATATTTAATTTGAAATTTAGCTTATTATGTATGAACATGCTCTTTTCACTCGATAAATAGATAATGAATATTCACGACTATATTCTTTTTCAAAATCTATAAATTTTTAAATTTAGAAAAAAATATACATTGGATTGTAAGTATTGTATCATAATTGCCATTGTTTTTCAGTGATAATCATAGCAGTAACCATAGTAATTTCATTAACTTAAAAATACATGAAAGAACATCTTAGAACAATATTAGAAGAACATTAATCAAAGAATATTAGTTTCGGCAGAAAGAATGATGAAATACAATTTTGAAATTATTAATTACATTTTCTATTAATTAAGCTCTCATCTACAAGATTTTAGGAGTTTTCTATTTAATTTGATTATTAATTTAAATTATTGTCCCAATTATTTTTTTGCCTCAAATGCATTTTTTTCAATATCAGTTTTAAGAATTCATCAAAATTGAATAAATATTGGTCTGAAAATATTTATTTAATTTTAATATCATTCCAAAGTTTCAAGTTCTAAAAAACAATTTTTTATCTACGTTTTATTTTGCAGCTTCACATTTCAATGATCAATAAGTTACCACTTAATAAAAATTGAATTTGCTTAGTCTTTAAAAATGAGATAATTTCAGGACAAATTGGTGTCCACAGAATATATTCGCAAGAAATTATCCCAAGTACAGCTGTAAATGCGCGTTTTGCGTAGTTTCTAATGTTACATGATTCTCAAATTGCTTGTAGAGGAGAAGCATTCGTAGAAGATCCTAAAATGGAATTAAACATGTATTTTTTTTCTACTTTCTTTCTATTCTTTTTTATTGTTCGTTCTTCGGGAATGAAAATGAAAGTATTCGAATTTAAAAGAATTTCCTAGAATTTTGAATTTAAGTAAAGAGGGAAGAGAGAGAGAGAGAGAAATAAGAGATTTTTAAAAATATTAAGTGTTCACAGAATTTTATTAAAAACATTCTACCTTATAACAAATAAAAATAATATTAAGAAAAATATATGAATTAATTAAAGGAAGAAAGATATTAGATTTCATTGGAAGAAATTATATCAATTAATTAAATAAAAAGAAAAAAAATGAAAATAATATGAAATAGGCAACCATTAAAAGTGAAAACATTGCAACCATAAAGAAAATTTAAAAAAAAAAAAAATATATTGTCTATTCAAAAATTAAATATAAGGACGACAATTCGTTTAGCAAAAACTGACAAAAAACCAGAAATTGCCCATAGTATTAAAAACAGAAATTATAAGCATTTTAAACACCTTTGCATACCATTAGGATGAAGTTATATCAATTAATTTTTCAAAAATAAAAAAAATAATAAAATAGAAAATCTACCTTATAACAAATAAAAAATAATATTAAAAATATATCATTAACTAAGGAAAGATATTAGATTTCATTAAGAATATAAACTAATTTTTAAAAAGAAAATGAAAATTAAGGCAACCATTAAAGTGTAATTTGCATAAAGAAAATAAAAAAAAAAAGAAATGATATAATGTCTATTTAAAAACTAAAATAAGGAAGACAATTCGTTTAACAAAACCATCTGACTAAAAATAGAAATTACAAGTATTTTAAAACATGTATATATAGGATGAAATATATGTTTTTGCGTACAATATTTTTCAACATTATGAAAGTATGTCATAGGAATCTTCTTTAAAATACATCATTAGTAATAATTGTCCATTATATTGAATTTGAATAAAAAGAGTAAAGAAATATTTAAACACCTTTCCAGTAGCTAGTGTTAATATAAGTGTTGACATAATCTAAATTAATCTCCGTTTGTCAAAATTAAATAAATTTTTAAAATATTGCTTTACAGATTTAGAAACTTCTATACCCTAATAACATATAAATAATAAGATTAAAAATATAGCATTAAATAAGATTAAAAAATATAACAATAATAATATTAAGATATAGATTTCATTGGATGAAGTTATAACAATTAATATAAAAAAAGAAAAAAAATGAAAATATAGTAAGACAACCATTAAGAGTAAATTGCATAAAGAAAATGAAAAAAAAAGAAAGGATATAATGTCTATTTAAAAATTAAAAACTAAGGAAGACAATTCGTTTAACAAAACCATACTTATTTAAAACAGAAATTATAAACAATGCATATATGTATGCTGAAATCTTTGTTTTGCGTGCGGTATTCTCCAACGTTATGAACGTTTGTCATAGGAATCTTTTTTTTAAAATACATCATTAGCAAACATTTAATCAGTGTAAAAACATTATTTTCTTTTAAATTTTTTCTTTGAAGTCATGAAACCTTCTCACATTAACTAAAACCGTAATTTAGAGCAATATTTCGAAACAATAAAATAAAGTTTTTTTTAAACCTCATGGGCATTTATTTCTAGCTTTTTCATTGAATTTTAATGAGGCAAAAAAGAATTTTATTTTTATAATTTTTTTAGTTGAAAGTAATAGTTGACGTTTATTAACTTCAGTATTTACATCATTAATTTTTCTTCAAATATGTTCGCAATTCAGTTTAATTTCATTGATTTGTTTATTTTCAAAATCAGTTATTTCCTGCGGTGGATGTTTAAAATATACATTTCTTTTTCAGTTTTTAATAGTTTTTCAACAATGTATTAAACTAGCATTATAATTTATCTGTGTTTGCTAATGAGGCATGCATGGAATATATTATGAACTGATCCTTAAAAAAAAAAAACAAAACAATTTTTTTGTCTAAACTTAGACAAAATAAATAGAAGTATGAAAATTTGCATAAATATTGATTAGATATTGATTTAATGCTATAAAGCTCATTTTGTGCTCAGTATAGATTGTATAAATAATATTAATTAGTGTCTTTATCAATAGGAAATATATTAATATTTAAATTATAATTGGAAATTTTTAATTAAATTTATTTTAAAATTCCTAATTGAAAAAAATCTGTGAATATATACTTTTTTTCAGAATTTGCCAAAAGAACTATACTCATAAATGAAATTTTATGAATTCCATAAATATTTTTTTTGTTCAATCGGAGTTTTCAAGTTGAATGATTTATCAAAATGTACTGTAAATGGTCACAGATGAGTGGTTTTTAAACCATGTAAGAGAAAAATCTCAATTATTAGTCTAATATATTCGAAAAAACAAAAACTGCAAGAGATGTATTTAGAAGTCGACACTGCAAAGTTGCCATTAAATGTCTTTTTTTTTGTTTATATGGAAGGTTTCAAATGTCATTTTGAAGGTTTTTATTGCTTCTTTTAAAACAAATGGAAGAAACTAATTGAGTTCTGATAACATAATGTAATGGTTTGGAATTCACTTTACACAATAAATCTTTACATCTTTTGAACGGTATTTGGACTTATTTTTTGAACCCAATACCTTTGGCATTCAGCACTAGAGCGCTAGTCGCTCGGCCAGCAGCTCAAGGAATGTCCTAACGATTCCTGAAGAATTTATTGTTCCAATTTAGATTTTTTTATTCATGTTGTATGTTTAACATACATTTTCCTTAAACTACATTAAATTAATATGTCCTTTATTTTTCATCATAAAAAATCACCATCAAAATCTGTGTATTAGCTTTTTTCAATTCACCTATGTGAATCAAAAACTTTAAAAAGAGGAATTTACTTTTACAAAAATAACTGAATACAAGAAATCTTTCTGTTTCATTTATTTCATTATTACATTTTCAAATAAGAACGTGTGAAAGCATTTTATATGAAAAAAATAATATAATAATAGGCTGTAGCTGAAAAATTAAATACTTGCTAGCAATCGAAATACTAAAGTAATATTATAGAAGTGTGCTATATTTTTTTTTATTTTTTGTAATTAAAATAGTTTAATCTAATAAAAAAATAATAAAGAACTACCATATATTTTCACAAAAATGCCTTCCTATATGTTCCTACATCTATATTTTCTCATACCTATAAAAAGTTATTCTATTATTATTAAAAGGTTTTTCTATTATTATTTCTAGAATCCGTTTTAGTAGTTTTCTGTTTCTCGAGCTCAGATTTCTCCGACAATAGCAATTTCGAAAATAAACAACTCATTTGTTATAAACTAATTATTATTACTATTATTATTTCAGAACTGGATAAATATTAAACAAAAAGGAAAAAAAAGTGATTTATTTAGTGATATTTGGAGATTTATTACTTGCTTCTGGCTGTGGAAACAGTTTCTGCGTTTTTTTTGCCAAATAACGAATCCGTATATGAGTCGACCACTTTACTATGGCTTTAAAAAAATTTCTAAAAATTATTGTCATACTTTATTATATTAACTGATTACGGATAAGTAATTCGGTGATTTTGCTATAAAATCATATAACTGCATTTGAGCATAGATTTAGCTTTCAGTATTTAATGAAATACGTGTCCTACATGGATAATGAAGTTGTGAGAATATATCATATGGTCAATAATTTTCACTAAAATAACTAATCTTTCAAAATAAAGATTATTTTAAGGATAAAACTTTCATCAAACTATCTAGTGGGCAACTATGATTTTTGAAGAATTTATTGGTGGCAGACTTTACAACAGAATTTATGTTTGATTTCTTAAACATTTAGTGATGCATTTTCAGTACTGCTAACTGGGATCCTGATGGCAGAGTGTTTAGCGCTCTGGCGTTCGGTATCACAGGTTTCAGCTTCGTATCCCGATGGTGCTATGGATGTTTGTAGTGGTTCGGGAATCCAATTTAAGCCGTATGTCCCGGTCTCATATGATCGCAGAGAGTCACAGAGCCCAATCAGACTTTGTCTCGCCTACATTATTCCCAAACTGTAGGGGAGCAGCTCAGCTCTAGGAACAGTGATGTGGTGTGGTGCAGTAGTAATACTACCAAATGAATATTGTTCAGTGAAAGAGTATTTCTTTCTTACTGATTATTTTCGAATAGTTTAATATAAGTGCTGCGTGAAAAATTGTATCTTTTAAACACATTTAGGAATTTCATAGGTCGAATATTATTATGTTATATGTCTTACCAAAGTTAAGTATCTTTTATAATTTTCTAACATGTGTATGTAATTTAAAATAAGGGGACCTGAGGGCCGAGTGACTAGCTCTCTGGCGCTAAGAAGTATCGGGTTCGGGTCCCATCGATGTTGCGATTTAGAATCCACTTTAAACATTAGGTCCCGGCTAATATCACTGTAGAACGTAGGGCTTACAACCTTACCCCGTATAAAAAAAAGCATCTCATATCACAAAAGTTTACCAGTAGGCAGACGTCATTGGCACACCAATGGCCTGTTGGGCCAATGAAGAAGAAATAAAACTATATATAAACATATTTTTACCTTTTGTAAATTTCCATGATGATTTTCAAAGTCCCAAATGGCCCTAGCCTTAAAAAAAACTGACTAGTGCCATTAATTTCAGTTAAGTTATTGTAAAAAAAATGTAATGTAGTATATTTTCAATAGTATATTTTTCATACTAATTATATTCTCAAAAAATATTAACAGATAAGAGGTGAAAAAATTTTGGAAAATCTTTTATTAGAATTATTATTTTATTTAGAGAATTTATAATATTTAAGTCAATCTATTAAAATCTCAACCTTTTATTGAGATTGGTATTTTATAAAAAGGGCAACGCCAGGTCATATATGATAGTTTTAAATATATAAATATATCAACAAACACAATTGAAGAGGCTGAAATGCATTTTATTTATATGAGTATTTATAAGATCTAGGCGCGGTGTAGACCTACCTCGTAGTGGTACCCTGGGCAAAGTTATATACTGATAAGTGGACAAGTTAAAGAGACAAGCAATGATAGCAATAAATATTTCGGCGTGAGCTCGGGCTCCTATCTTAACCGTCATACGGTTGGTTTGCTTGTTTTGCAATGGAATGCTGGTGGATTGTCTCAATCAAAAAGAACTTATCTAATTCACAGGCTTTCAGACAAAGTGATAGAATGTTCAAGATCTTCTCGCAGTTTCAAACTCCCACGTCGTGTAGTTGTTGGTCATTTTCGCATTTTAGCACGTCATGACTGTCTAGGTAAACATCTACATCTCATTGGGATTTTTGAACAACCAAACTGTCCTCTTTGTGATTTGGCCGAACTAATAAAACTGAACTCATATCCATTTCACTCATATCATACACTTCATGGCGAACTCGAGACGTGTTCGTGTACCTTAAAAGATGCGAAATGTCATGAGAATGTAGTAAAATTATTGATGAAATGTGTCAATTCGGATGACTGTGTAATAAGTGTGCCGAGTGAACAAGAACTAAAGAATTTCATTAAAGTTGGAACCAATGTTTTGGTGGAACGAAAATTTCATTTACGAGACTAGGAATTCACAAATTTTACCACTCCCGATAGAAATGTGTTGGGGAGGCAGTGGGATACAGATGCACATAAGTTAGATATCAATATTATTAGTTTGAGGGAGCTAGAGAACTCTTAAGGCAATGACTTCTGTCAACTTTCTTGAACTCTTTTTGTATACATTTTCTTTTTTTCTTTCTATTCTGTATTTTCCCCTTTTTATAATGCCTTGTCATTGAAAATAACAATAAAAAATATTTTTAAGATCTAATATTTTGATCAAATCAATATAATATAATCCATAAACACCACCACAATATAAGTGAAATCTTCGAGAATAATACTTTCATGCTTTTAATACTTCGAGAATAATACTTAAATACTTTCATGACTCCAGCTAGTTAAATCATTTAGACACGTTAGAGTATGGGTTTGATACTCTATGGTGTAGCTATGGTGTAGTATAGACTATGGTTCAGCTTTTGCTCAGTTCTGCCTTTTTAACAGGCCACGACTATTTGGTCCAACATATAGATTGCACTGGGATTTTCGATCAACCAATTTTCCCTCTTTGTGATTTGGCAGAACTTATGAATCTATCTCATCTCCGTTGTTGCCTGGCACTTCATGGCGAATCCGGGAGGCGAAGAGATACAGGCAAGCTACAGAACTCTTAAGGCAATGACTCCTGTCAATTTTGTTTAACTCTTTTTTGTGTTACATTTCTTTTTTTTTTTTTATTCTGTATTTTTTACTCCCTTTGAAAAAAAAAAAAAAAAAAAAAATTAAGATCCAACATTTTGGTCAAATTAATAAAATATAATTCATAAATAGATCAACAATGTAATATAAGTGCAATCTTCGAGAACGCATCGTATTTAAATACTTTCCTGCATCCAGCTAGTTAAATCATTTAGACCCATTAGATTATGGGTTTGATATATGTAGTTGTATTATAGTGTAGCTGTTGGTCAGTTCTGCCTTTAAGCAGTTCACGACTGTTTGACGAACGTCTAGATTGGATTGGGATTTTCAATCAACCAATTTTCTCTCTTTGTGATTTGACAGAACTTACGAACCGATCTCATCTCCATCATTGCTTGTCACTTTATGGCGAATCCGAGGCGAAGAGATACTGGCAAACTAAAGAACTCTTAAGGCGATGACTTAGATCAACTTTGTTGAACTCTTTCGTGTGTACATTTCTTTTTTTTTCATTCTGTATTTTTTACTGAAATTGAAAATAAAAAACGGAACACATTTAAGATCCAACATTTTGATGAAATTAATAAAATATAATTCATAAACAGTTCACAGTGTTCACAGTTAAACAGCTCACAGTTCACAAAATGCAGTACTCGATAGTGCATCGTATTTAAATACTTTCATGAATCCGGCTAGTTAAATCATTTAGAGCCATTAGTGTATGGGTTTGATTTTCAATAATAAGTGAAGTGCGTGTCATTCACGGATAATGAAGTTGAGAGAGAGAGTTCATCAAATGACGAATAACTTTCGCGTCGCTAATTACTCCTTTCAAAATCAAGGCTCATTTAGAGATAAGACTTTTGTGTCTCGATAATGAGGATATGATTGTTTCCCCATTACTCTGGATGAAATCATCTGGTAACGATTATATTTTGGATTAACTTGCCGATAGCAGGCCCCCCTCCCAGAAGTTATTAATGATCCCTCGAGCACCTAATGCTCGCGTTTCGAGTATTTGCTTCTTCTTTCATAAACTTCTCTCCCGCGACTATCGCCTTTTTGGAAAACTTCATTAACCGTGCTTTGAATTTGCTTCATTATGTAATGGAAATAAAGTTGGCGAAAACCTTTTAAAAATTGAGGGGAAGCTACTAAAGTTTTAGGAGGATCGATATAAATTTAGAGGTATCAGATTTCATATATTTAAAAGTTATTAAAGAGCATGGATTTATTTGGTAGGGAAACAAGTTTGATAATTATCGGTATAAATTTCGACTTTATTATAAAAGTTTTGAATGTTTTGCTTTGTTGTTTTCCATTTTCTGTTCTAAGAATTAATTGGGTAATTGATTATGGTACGTGTAAGGTAGCTCTACGCCTAACAAGTATTGGCAGTAAGTTTTAATTAATCATTTATGCGCTTGAAATATATATTCTATATGAAATCTTTTGATTGGATGTCAGTTATGAATGTCATTTCATCAAATGTTTTCATCAGATAAATAATTGGAATGCTTTCATCAGATAAATAATTTGAATGTTTTCATCAGATTGAAATAATTTGAAAATCATTGTAATATTTAGTAGGTTAATACAATAATGTAAGAAATAGACATAAGAGGAAACGATTTCAAAAACTATACAGTGCTAAAAGAATTTTATTTACTCTTCCTTTCTTTACTCATGAAAAGCGTTCAAATACATTCAATTAAAAATATTTGTTGCAATAAGATAAAAATGGAAAATTTTGCATTAACTCAATTATATAACTAAATCAATAAAAATATTAATATTACTGTAATATATAAATACCCTTATTCATTGGCTCAACAACGTCATGGTGGCGCAAGACCGTCTGCCTGCATGCAGATTTTCGAGACAGGAGATGTTTCTATTTTTACTGAGTAGGCATGCCAGCCTTACGCCCAACAGTCATATTGTACCGGAGTCTACGATATAAAGTGGATTTCGGAAAACTACAAACAACCATGGCACTCGAACCCGAAACCTGTGAAACCGAGAGCCAAAGAACTAGTCACTCTGACTTCAGGCGCCAAAGAGCTAGTCACTCTGCCATCAAGATCCCTATATACTAGTCTTACGGTACTATAATTTTAATATAGTAAAAAAAAAAAAAAAACACATTTAAAATTAAATTTTGAATAATTTTAATATAGTAAAAAATTAAATTTTGAAAGATTCATTAGTTTGTTATAAATTTCAAATATTTTGTTGTATTTAAACGATTGTAACATTATGATTTCATATGAGATAGCATTTATTTCACACAAACTCGGGTATTATTATACTTACAATTTACTTATAATTACTTTTAAATATATAATTATAATCATAAATTTGACTTCAAATTTTCTGTTTAGAATTAGATTCATTTTCTTGCATTAATCATAACATAACAAGAAAATTCTGATCGACATATAATTTAATAGTCTATTGCACATAAACTTTGTTTTGTTGTAATTCAAAATTGCAAATAAATTACAATGAGCTTATAATTAAAATAACAAGGACAAAAATTTGCCATTGAATCATTTTCTAATATTTTGCGATGTTTAATTCAGAAATCATTAAAGCAATTTTTTAAAAATATGTCCTTGTGGCATTTTATAGGTTTTTTTAAAAAATTAACTTACCCTTTAAATTATTAATTAAAAATAATTGAAAATTTTATTAAATTTAAATTATTATTTTAATATTTTAATTTTTTTAATTAAAAATTTTTTTTAAAATATGCTCTCATGGCATTTTTGTAGGTTAATTATTTAAAAAAAAAAAAAAAAAAAACTTTACTTTATAATTATCATATATAATTTCAATGGAAATTTTTAAACCATGTATAAAACAACCCTTTTTCACTGGTTTCCAAGGTAAAATATAGGTGGTTTTTTAATTATTAAAGAGATTTATTGATTTTGCATTAAAAAGTAACAATTTTTTTCTTTTGAATCACTAAAATTATGAAATATTAATATATTTTCAACAACCAATTAAATTAAAAGCATTGTATTTTTAACTACATTTACCACAAATTCGCAGACTGTTAAATCCCTATGTGATAATGTAACACTATAGATATTAAGTCGAACAACTACTCGTTTATAATCGACGTCCCGTGAGACTTGTTTAATCAAGATTTACACAGAGGTGTTTGTGTTGCATTTCGAACTAACCATGCAGTAATGAAAGGATAGGAAGGGATCAGGGGAATAGCATTTTATAAGTTCCCGGCTCGTACTCTATATTTATTGGATCCCAGGCATGAGTAACACCCTCATCGCACCTGCGCTCATAATAACGTCAAAGCTGGCCTGTTTGCACAATTGCTGGCACAATAACCGTCTCCGCTACTCTATTAAGTTCCTCAGCAGGAAACGCTGTTATTGACATCAGTTGTGTAATTAGCTTCCAGGTTCAGAGAAATAGTCCGCCATGTAGACAAAGAGCTAATATTATAAAGCTTCTGGAGGTATTCTGGCAGTTAGTAGGCAGTTGTTCCGGAAGAAAATGGCTTGAAAGCATGGACTAATGGTTACAACATTATCAATCTTTCAACAGCTTTTCAATCTACATACTAGTGTACCCTGTTTCAGTATGGATACGGTTATTGCATATCTAAATATAATTAATTTAAAACGTTAACTCAATACTAATTAATAGTTACTCCTTTATAGCAGAGAAAGTTAAAAACTGATTAATTCATGCATTGAATTATTATAATTATTAAATTTGGTGTGTCATTTATTTTGCCGTGAAAGGTAAATTTCAAAATATTTTGAATAAAGCTATTTTCTTATTCACATAGATCAGAGATTTAGAATCTATATATACCATGTGTCAGTATGGATATTGTTATTACAAATCTAAATGTAATTAATTTCCATCTAATTTAAAACGTTAACACGATACTAATTAATAGTTACAACTTTAAATTCGAGAACATGGGCTGAATGGTCGAGTGGCTAGCGCTCTGGCGCTCGGTACCACAGGTTTCGGGTTCGAGTCCCGGCGGTACCATGGTTGTTTGTAGTGGTTCGGAATCCACTTTAAAAGTAGGTCCCTACCTAATAGGATCGTAGAGCGTTGCGGAGGCATTGTTACTCCGCGTCCGTGGCTTATCTTCAAGTTACACGCGTCCCCTGGGTAATGCAAAGTGAGTACGTCTGTGCAGCACTTGCCTTAAGGCACCTAAGACCAAGCTGTCTGTGTTTGCCAGCTGCATTAGAAAGACAAAAAAGAAAAAAAAAAAAAAAAAAAAAATAGTCGAGAAAATTAAAAACTGATTAATTCCTGTATTGGTTTATTAAATATTATGTGTTATTTACCCTGTCTTTGAAGGTAAATTTCAAAATATTTTGAATAAAGCTCTTTTCTTATTCACATAGATCAAAATTTTGAATCTACATATATCATGTTTAAGTATGGACACTGCTATTTCAAATCTAAATATAATTAAATTACATTTAATTTAAAACGTTAACATGATACTAATTAATAGTTACTCCTTTATAACAGAGAAAGTTAAAAACTGATTAATTCATGTATTGAATTATTATGATTACTAAATATGTTCTGTTATGAAAGGTAAATTTCAAAATATTTTGAATAAAGCTCTTTTCTTATTCACATAGATAAATCAGATAGTTATTATGGTGAGCTGTATTTCTAAGCATCTCAATATACCTCGTAAAATTACCACATGTAATTAATGGTGGTGAAAAGAAACAAATATTGAAGAGATGGTTTCCTTGATGGTACACAATTGGGTTTCGTTTCAAATTCTGATTCAACTGGTTAGAAATGAATTTTAATACAACTTTCAATGGAATTTATTTGATTACATCCTTTTAATGTAAATATGAATTTGAAAACCACATAATTATACTATTCAAATGTTTTCTTTAAACGTCTGCACAACAACTTAAAAGCGATGCTTAAGTAAATATTTTGATTTTAAATGCATTAAAAGCATCTTAAAATATGCATTTGAAATAACTTTTATTAAAATTATAAATTAAAAATGGGTTCCAATTATCCATTGCAATGAAATATATAGAGTAAAATGCAAGACTCGAAAACCTTAAATGAACGATGTATAAAATGTTGAAATAATGCGCTATGTCTACCAATCGTTTATCATTAAAAAAATTTATTCCATTTACAAGTAAAAATTAAATTGTTAAAAGCATGTAAGTTTCTATTTTAACAAATCAAACACAGTCTTCATAGTTATTATAATTAATTAATTTTTAATATCACAATCATTATAATTAATTATAATTGTGAAATAAATATGAATATGCTTATTTAATGTTGATTTTCTTAATATAAGGTAAATTTCGGAATTGAAAGATATCATCATCAATTTGAAAACAACAAATTTTGCAAAAAATTTCTTTGTTTTTGCTGTAACAGTCATGTTGGTCATTACATCAATTTATATGGACATCTTGGAACATCATGAATCTTCATTATTACTTTTAATTAATCATAAAAAAATAATTTTTTTCATAGTACCTCAGAAAATTAAACAGAAATTTTATTATTCATTAAAATTATTATAAAGTAAAATTAATTAAATTTTCATAATTAATTTATATAAAAAAATAATTTATTATATTATAAAAAATAATTAATTATATTAAATAAATTAAATTATTATATTAATTTTATTATAAATTAAAAATTAACTTTTAAAAAGTTGTGTTCTGCAAATTGTTTACTTAAACCTACTCAAAACCTACACTCAAGAGCCAAAACATTATTACCACCCCTACATTTTGCAATGAACTCGCCTGGATGACGTGGAAGGCACGTGATCAGGTGGAAGTGGTATTCAACTGCTGCTGGAGAGTCTGAAGAATCATTCTTTCACTTACTTATGTGTGTGTGATGGGAAAAGCTGCGGATCTAAGCGACTTTGATAGAGGGCAGACTGTAATGGCTCTAAGGCTGGGAACAAGTATTTCCGAAACTGCACGACTTGTGGGTTAACCGCGATCTACAGTTGTTAGTACTTATGCAAAGTGGATGAATGACGGGGAAACCGGCAGTAGACGACATGGTGTTGGACATCCACACGCTATCAAAGGAAAAGGTCGTCGGCTCAGCTGACAGCCCAATACAATGCAGGGCCAAGTAGAATAGTATTGGAGCACACTGTTCAGCGGACACTGTTGGATATGGGGCTACGCAGCAAACGTCCCACTCGTGTGCCTTTGCTGACCAAGCGTCATCGTCAACTGCGCCTGCGCTTGGCCCTGGAACATCGTGACTGGTCCATGGATCAGTGGGAGAGAGTTGCCTGGTCAGATGAATCACGGTTTGTCATTCATCACGCCGATGGCCGTGTCAGGATACGCCGTCTTCCAGGCGAACAGTTGCTCCCTCAATGTACAGTAGGACATACACAGGCCGGTGGTGGCGGTATTATGCTTTGGGGACGTTCTCTTGGGCGTCTCTGGGACCCGTGGTTGTGGTAGAGCAGACCATGAATGCTACAGGGTATCTGAACATCATTGCTGACCAGTTGCACCCTTACATGCCCTCTGTTTTACCAGCTGGGAATGGAATGTTCCAACAGAACAACGTCCCTTGTCACAAGGCTAAAATTGTGTTGGAGTGGTTCCAGGATCAAGATGCGGAATTCCAGTTAATCTCCTGGCCGCCTAACTCACCGGATTTCAATCCGATAGAACACATTTGAGATGTCCTGTGACGGCAGTCCAGAGTTCAAAGACCACCAATTCGCAATATCTCTGATTTGCGTGACCGTTATAAACATGTGGTACAATCTGTCTCCGGCCATCTACCAAGGACTTGTGGCATCCATGCCAAGGCGGGTTGAAGCTGTGTTGAGCGCCAAATGTGGGCCAACTCGTTATTGACAGGTGGTCATAATGTTTTGGCTCTTGAGTGTATAAAGGCGACCCTCTATAGCTTAATTCTTTTTCTATTTCGAATATTCAAGTAGAAAATTATATTATAGAATACTTAACAACTATATTATGTATGACAAATACCTTGTTATTAACATATTTATGAAATCATTAACTAATTTTGTGTTAAAAACTGGTTTTTGGAAAACAATTCAGCAGAAAGCTCTAAAACAAAACAATATTTATTTCAACAATTTAAAACTTCTTATTTTGTTATATTTTTATTTAGTTAAATTGAAAAGTAACTGTATCTTCGTATTCAAAAGAATCTCGCAATTTTTTAACTTCATCACTGCGTAAACATTATTAAAGCTAACTGTAATTCTTAATTATTCATGTTAATTTATTTTTAATTACTATTGTTTTGCCTACAAACACTTTTTCATCCACATTGGTACACACTAGTATTATAAATGTTTAAAATTGTTAATTTGTAAGGTGTTTGTAATAATTAATGTAGGTGTTTATTTAGAGGAATGGAATTATCCACTTAAATTTTAATTGCTGTACTAATTGTTAAGAATATACATCGAAAATATTTTTTGTATACACATTGTACATATTTTGACTTTTAACATTTCTTTCCAGCAATTAGAGATGATATAGGATTATACATTAATTTTGGTGCTAGTGCTTTTTTTTTTATCCTTGCATCAGATCATTTTCAAACACACCCAAAGATTCCCTTAAATATTTTCAATTAAATTATATGTAATTTTACATTTCTTAAAGCACTGATAAGACAGGTTTATGCAAACACAATTTTTAATAAAAATATCAAGGTTCCAAAGCAATTTGCATCAATCAAATTGACACAGTTAGTTTGCATTTAACGTAGAGACCAATCAAGGACGCAGATATTATCCAGATGGAACTTCTGTGAGTTATTTGATTGGATTTATTAATAATTATCTACGTCATTCTCTTCCCCTCATGGTTTTGTGTTTTCATTTTTTTTGTGCTTAGTAAAATGGTGAGTAGTTGATATCTTGTCCTAATATTTTTGTTATATTCTTGGCGATTTTTTTTATCAAGAAAACACCAAACATAAAGGAATTTGAGGGTGTGTGTTCTTTGCCTACTTCATGTAAAACTTGGAGGACAAATTTTTGAAGTCCATATATCCACACATTAAGTTACTGTTATTATTTTAGTAGATTTAAGGAAATTGTCACAGAGGAAATATTTTTCAGTAGTTCCAATGGTATGAAAGCATAATATGGTATGTGATATCATTAAACATATGAGTGTTGTAGATATTTAAAAGTATTACTGACACCACCGCATATTAAATTAAAAATCCATAACCATTGAAAAAAATAAATCAGTTTGCTGATGCAATCTCTAGAACTGAACCTTGTTTTCGATAATATAAAAAATTATATGATTTGTCAAAAGTAAAATTGAAATTAGGTTCTTTGTTGGCTCTGACATAAGAAAATTGATGCAGGCCCATAACTTTGAAACTGTAATAAGGCAAAAAGAAAAGATGCTTGGACTGCATTTAAAGAAGATGGGTTTTTTAAAGTTCCTCGAAGATACATCGATTACAAAAATTTAACTCAATTATAATAATTAAAATTTAAAGAACTAGGCTGTAATATGAGTCTGAAAGTTAATTTTCTACAATCACACTTTAATTTTTCCCCAAAAAAATCTTAGATCAATGGTTGGAAAACAAGGTGAACGTTTCCGCTGATATATTGTAATGGAAAACGACACTAAGGCCGTTGGGATGTAAATATGATGGGAGATTAATTACCGTTGATCCATCCAGAGAGTCTTTTCGCGTATGATAGATGTGACCAGAAATTTTATTGATAAAAGGTTCAGAAAATACAAAGTTTTGGATTACAGGAGGATTACAATACCTTCGAAACTTTTACTATCATAATATGAAAAAAAATGGAATTGTCACATTTTTGTGTTAAAAAAATTAATAATTAATGAAGTTAGAAAAAAATCTGTGCATGATGGGAGCTGATGATTTGGAATGAGGATCTTAACTGTGAAAAAAAAAAATGTCTTACGTTATGAAAAAAGATTTTTAAATAATTTTTGTTGGCCTATGCAAATATAATGAAATTCACATAATATTAAATTTTAGAGCATTATTATAAATTATATTGCATATTTTGGCATCTGGTATATATATTTGAAAAGAGACAAAAAAATATCTGTCAATATTATTAGTGTGAATTTGTTAGCAGTATTTTCTGTTTTCTTTTAAAAATTTTGGTTTTCTGCCAGATTTTAGATGCACTAAGTCAAAACAACTATAGACACAAATTAATTTATAAGAGTTCAACAAAACTACTAAACTTATGAATCGCGTAATTTTATGCTGAAGTATAAACTGCTTTAGCAACATTGCAAGTAAATTAATCATGTATTCGTAATACTATAACATATTATCGCATTGTCACTGACTAATTATAATTCAAATTCAAATTTCCATTCATCATTCAGGTACCAGTATTTTGATGAAATTTGGAATATATTCCATAAATCTCTTAATTAAAACATTACGTTAATTGAAAGTTTATGCTGAGAGAGGCAAATATATTTCCTTTCTGAAATCTTAAAATTATCCTTTCAAAATAAAGAAATAAAATTACTGGTTAACAAACATTTTTTCATACTGCATTTTTAATCCTCTTTGCAAAATGTCTTGAAGAATTTTTAAGGAAATAATGCGTTTCATTTAATGATATTTATAATAATATTAATATTTCTATTGAAAGCATTGTTGAATTTGTGAATTATAAATGAGAAAGCTTTTGAATCCGTAAAATGCATTATATTATTTTGTATATTTTCAAGTGTTTGTATTTTAGTAATTAAAGATGCAAACATATTTAGCATATTAAAATATTTAAATAATATATTTAAATAAAATAAATATAAAACAAATATTTTAATAAATAAATCAATCTTTTAGCATTATTATTATTCCTACTGTAAAATAATAAACACCCAAATTAAAAAAAAATAGAAATCCCCAATAAGCTGATGAAAATAATTACCAGCTTCTTCAAAAATGAATAGATTTCCCTATTTATGTAAATAAGTTTCGATTGCTTTATGGATAGCTAGTTGGTCTAAACTAAGGGAGTTATGCTCGAATCCCGAAAAGTAATGCGGACTCGAAAGTTATGCTGGAGACTGAGGAGATAACCTTTAGGAAAGAAAATACGAAGAAATGAAGAATGGGAAACAATATTATCATATGCTACCCTTCTGGCTGTTCAAATGCATTGTAATAAGCTCCCAAGTTCATCACAAAAAGCTGAATCTTCTACATATATCGTATTCTGTTGTAATGAAAAAGGATCTTAATCAGAAATGCCCCATATTAAAAAAAAAATATATATATATAAGGAAACAGTCTTATTTCTTCTGTAGCTTATTTCTAAGTTTATAGTTTTATTAAAAGTCTTATTTCGACACCAGTTACATCAGTTCTTACAATACAATCAAATGAATAACAAAGAAAAACAGTAAAGGGAAATATTAGCTATGGAAGACGTAGAATAAGACCCAAGACAAGGTCATAAGTGACGAAAAAAATTAATATCACATGTAAAAATATTGAAGAAGGGAAAAACAACAGTTCAGACAGACATCCGGTGTTGTAATTAATAATATCCGGTGGCGAATGCTGTTCTTAACTACTTGAAGCCTTGGTTTGAAAAAACGAATAACATTTTAACCGAATCCCACCATTTCCGTCAAAGAGGTGGGTAATTCTCTTTATCTGCTGATTTATTATAATTAAGAGTTCCGCTTGTTTTAGGATCAATTAGTTTTAAAAATTAGTGCATCTTACAGCTTCTATAGACTGTCCAAGGCACAATTTGACATTGTAGAAAACAAATAGAAATTGAACAGTATTTTATTCGAAAACAGAATGGATCAAATTTTTAATCTTCTTTCAAGAATAGACAAAATGTTAATTAATTTGTAAATAAACAACTTTGAAATTTTTAATTTTTTTTTTTAAAGTCAATTCCTACTTTTTTCACTATATTGCGGAAAAGTCCTTTACAAATAAAGTTGAAATTTTCCTTTTACATCTGGCGCCATGATTATTAGAAACATGCAACTTAACTCACAAAAAAAAAACTAAAATTAATTAATTGAAATTAATTAATTAATCAATATTTGAAAAACTGTATTAACATCCAGTGTCATCCACTACAAGTTCAAAAAAATGTATTTGAACTTGAGTGGAGGAATAAAAAGTATTTTATCAACGATTAAAAATTTGAACAAGATATATATAGGTAGAGTGTGAGCTAATAGTAGAAATAGAAAAAGAAGACGAAGCAACGAACAAGGAATAATTAAATTTTATTGGAAATACTCTATCTGTAAACTTTGACCAAAAGCAATGCCGCACACCTAGGAGGAATAGAATCAATGGTGTTTTCAATGAGGGACTAGGATATTCTCTTTCTCGCTTGTAGAAGAGTGCTTTCCAACTGTTGAAATCTGAAATTCTGTGGGTGAAAAGCTCCTAGCAACACTTCCCCCTAGAATATATATGTTCTGTTGTACTTGTTGTTCATTTCTGGGGAATATGCAGGATTCCTTCGTCGAATAAGAAATTTCCACGAGCTGAGCACTATGTCCTATATGTCCGAGCCTAGTTCATTTTTGTTAAAAATGTTGTTGATTATATGGTAATTTCATACCACACTCACAATATTCCCTAATTGATTTGAGCAGCTTCGATTCTTTGAATTCATTTTAAAAACCGTGATTCTTCCCACTGAAAATCAGAAACCTTCTTTTCTTATAGAGGTCGTGCAACCTATATGAATGAACCTATGTTTCCTATATGAAAGAGACGTATTTTCAATACAGCCCATGTAAAAAAAAAAAAACGTATTACCTACGCAGTTCATATGATAGAGTCGTATGATAATATGAAGATTTTGCTATCACGATATTTTGATATACGAACAGCATTATTGGTATATTTGAAAGATATAGAACTTATTTTATATTCTCCAATAAGTATGTACTAAATTTTGTTGTTCTCTAGAATGGGAAAGAAGAAGTTGTTCTCTACAATAGAAAGGATGTACTAAATTTTGTTGTTCTCTTAATGTCTTTGACTCACATAAATCTTTAAAACACGACGAAGAACATGACATTAATTATGGATTACTACTACAGGATCAAAAGTCTTCTTTTATATCAAAGTAATGAATTCGTAACTCATTTCAAAACCGAGAAATCTTTTGTGGGTTTTTAAATGCACTGAAAATATCTCATTCACATTAAGTTTTAAGAAAATTCTAGATAAGATAATATTTCATGACTACGGCTTATGACATACCTGAATTATTTTTTAAGATTAAATACTATTACGTCATTTATCATGAACTATTGATTCTAATATTTATCGATAATAATTATTTTCAATGATACTAATATATATATATATGGTATATACATATGCAATCACTAGATGTCAAATATATATTCATATATTCTTGAAACCACACGTTTGACAAGACAAATATCTACAAATACCTAAGAGAAAGCTCCATCAGCGTCAATAAATGAAGGTGATTTCTCATTAAGTTTGTATGTTAATCCTTGTTCTTGGCTAATTGTTGCTTCGCGTTAGGTGAAAAAAAAGGATCTATTGTTCATAATAATTGTTGAGGTAGAAAAAGTCTGCTTTATAATTCGGATATGCACAATTTTCTAGTCGAATATTTTTTCTTCTTGTTCTATCTGGTATGACGATGCTGTTTCTATTCCAGTAATTTCAGCAGTATTATCTACAGTAATTATCTTTTATGAATGAATTCTGTTCATTTGTTTAATCAGGAAGACTTCCCCCTTGCACATATATGAGAAAGTGTGCTATTATTTTGTATTAATATAACAGCCATTCTTTAGATGGAAAGCATTGTGCATGATCTTGTTTAAATATTACATTTTCTTAATTTATTTTTTCAAAGGGATTGTGCATGATCTTTAAATATTAATTTTTATTACTCAGGGACAAACGGGACATGACTTCCATCTTTTTGAACTTCATTTCACGTTTTGAATTCCTTTTTGATGGAAGAAAAATTAGTGTTTGGGGAGTCAAGGTTATTTTAACCTTTTCCTGCTTCACATGCTTACATTAACTTTAATTTTAACTCTTCAGGTATAATCAGATAATCTTGAGATTCAATTGCGTAATATTCAATTCGAATTCGCGACATTATCAGAAATACTTTACAACAATAATATGGAGAGAAGATCCGATATCCATTTCATGAAGTTTATCCATTGTTAAATTTCAGGAAAATAACTGTTTGAGCAAAGTTGCTTTTATGCATAACTTTCGATCCATAAACTGCTTTTAATTTTGTCCATACTTCATTGGAATAATGAAATTCTTAATGTAGCAAAGTTTACTGATATTCATCTACAAAACAATATTGACATTAGATTTTTTTTTATCAGTTTACATCCAGTTCTTCAGCTTTTCTAGAGCAGTCGGTGATTTTTCAGCAAGTTCTATTTTAAATCCAATCGTATATTTCCAATGAACATTCTGGTAAGAATTCCTTCTATCTATAATTTACATGTTGCATTTACATGATCTTTTCTCAGCTTTTTTTGTTGCTCGTGATATGTTTGTGCAGGTGTCATGACAAATATATATATATTTTTTAAAAATTCCGATGTAAAGTTCATAGTAATCAATAGACAGTAATCAGCTCTCTGATTACTGTCTAGAGAAAATGAATTGTTTAGACTCGAGTCCAGCGGTATTTGAAAACAATGTAGTAGATTTAACTCCAACAGCTTCTTATCTTTTCTTATAAAATATCTGCCTGGCCCATAACGAATTATTTGATGCACACATTTTACAAAACAAATACATAAATGAATAAGCAAAGGATTCAATTGCACAATTTTAATTCAAGCTCTCGAAATTATCCTGAAATACTTTACAACAATAATATGGTAAGAAAAGGTGATATCCATTGTATAAAGCAAAAATAAATTTTAAATTGTTAAATTTTAGTGAATAGAGTACATTTAAGTGGTTTGATTGCCGAGTGGCTGGCGCTCGGTACCACAGGTTTAGGGTTCGAGTCTCGGCGGTGCCAAGGATGTTTGTAGTGATTTTGAATCCACTTTAAACAGTAGGTCCCGATCTAATATAACTGTAGGGCGTAGCGCTGACAACTCTACTCCGTAAAAGGAATCATCTCCTGTCTAGAAATCTGCAATTAGGCAGACGGCCTTGGCCCATGATGGGGCTGTTGCGCCAATGAATAAAGTTTATTTAAAACATAAATAATGAACTACTCACTGAATTGAGTACTACGGAATGAACTACCGTTACGAATTGAGCACTACGCAGAAATTGCCCTTTCTGAAACGGGCACTACGCGGGAAATAGATAAACATCAAATAATCAGCGACATACCAACATATATATATACTTGACATCTAGTGATTTTACACATATACTTGCAAATTAGTTTAAAGGTCTTTTCTTTTGTCTTAGAATATAAATTTCGAAGAAAAATTTTATTATTTTCTATGAATATTTAGTCTATAGAAAACATTTGCATTTACAAAAATATTTTCTTACTTTAAATTATTTTCCTATCTCTTGATTTTATTGAAATAGTTTATTTATTTTTTATTTTTTGATTGTTTAAATAAAAAAAAAAATTACAGGAGATTAAAAGCTTTTCAAGGAGATTTCACTTTTTTTTTTACCTTATTCACTAATTGATTTTAGTTCCAAATATAGAATAATCTTCTAAATGCCATTCTCGACAAAAATGAAGCATAAAACATTATACCGTGCTAAATTAACAGCATATTTTTTTGAGTAAAATTGAAAAAAAAAAAAGATATATTTGTTCAAGTGCCTTAACCCAAAGAACAAAATGTTTGAGCAGTTAAAAATTATTCTAATCAAATGCTAAAAAAAAAAAAAAAAAAAAAAAAAAAAAAAAAAATTTTCAGCAACGAAATTTGAGCAACTCTAAAAGTTTCTAGAGCACAGAAAAAAAAAAGCTCTAACTCACTCTACTTTAAATGAAGAGCAATTAAGCCGTAAAAGATGTTTAAATAGGATAATGAACGTAACACGTGTTTAAAAAAAATTCTTTATCTTAAGTCTATATTTTCAATTACGTTAATTGGCTCATTAGATGTGCAAAATATATCCTTGTGTTTTAATGTTAATTGTTTGTACTTTATTATAACGGAACGAATTTCGCTAATTTAAATTTTACATGACCGCTTATCAAAAGTGATGATTAGTTTGAAGAAAGAAAACTTTCTGTCTTCCAATTTGTAGGAGGCCTAATTAAAAATGTTTTGAAAGTCTAATTTTATTTTTCAAAGTGGAAAAAAAAAAAAAAAAAAAAAAAAAATAACTTTATCATGGCATAAATAAAAAGTGCTGTTTTATATTGAGAAGTTAAGATAATCCTTTCAAAGAGGTCATTTTTTTTTTCATAATTTTTTTTTTTTTTATTGATAACATTTTTTAATCGTGTGAATTAAATGGAAATGAAAAATATTTTAATTGCAAAAATACATGATTATAAAGTAATTATCAAAGGTAACCATGTTCTTTTGTTGGTTTGTTTTATTAGTAATGCAATTATTTGAAAACAAAAAAATAATAAAGCATGTTTTTATTTCAAATAGCTATTAAAAGTGTAAAAAAAAAAAATGATAAATCAATTTTTCAAGTCAATAATAAATATAAGATTTTTTTTTTTCTTTATGGAAATTTTACAGCTTTCAGATTTTTACAAACCTTTAAAACGCGTGAATAAAAAAATTAAAACCAATGCAATAATTTTTTTATTCATTTCTTTACAATTTTGCAACCAATTTGTGGAAATATTTGATGCATTATGAATTTAATTTCATAACAAAATTTCTTTTAATTATTCCCATTTAATTATAAATAAATGTCCTTTAGAATTTTAATTTAAGAACAATTCAATCTTCACTTGTTTTTAAAATTTTCTATTTATTTTATATAAATTACTTTCTTAGTATTGTATAACCTGTCAAAATATTACAAATTTTTTGAAGTATAAAAGTTTATTCCTATAAAATTCTGTTAATCGTTTTTTTACTCATTGTTTTTTTGTACCCATTAAAATTTTTTCCGTAATAAGAATGAAATTCAAACATAATATATATATGGCTATATATATATTACATGTGAACCATTTGGTCATGACCTTGTAATTATCTTTTCTAAATTATAAATTTTTTTTTTAAATTTTTTTTTATATCCATATAGTTAACTTATTAATATTTCCTTGTGCATCTTACCAAAATGACGCTTTCAAACTAGTATTATAAATTTTCGCATCTTAATTTCCATTATTTAATTTTTTAATATCATTTTGCATCTCTAAACAATTTCAGTTCAGTTTATTATAATTCTAGTCAATTATATGTCTCTAAGCAAATCACTTTATGGAAACTTTATGCATAAAGATTAAACACTCAATTTATCTGAAGTTCACAGACATCTAGTAAAGTCATATTATTACTCAAGTACTAGTTTAGGCTAGACAAGCATTTCAATAAAAATCTGCTCTATTGAGACTGAATGCTCTGTTTCATAAGAAGAAATCCTAACTACTTGTGAAAAGGGTTATCTAAAAGAATAAAGCCCAATCCGAATATATTCTTAACTTTTAATCTCCGACGTTATGGAGAGTTTGCTGACGTAATTGCTTCTACCTTGGAAACTGATAAGAACTTTTCCGCATACTGGGCTCAGAAAGTAGCATCTGAAAAATAGCGTTCCCAAGCTATTTGAACCATTGTTGAACTTGCACACCACCAGCACTCCACTTTAATTAAAAACTCCAGCAAACAGCTCTCCGTCGCAAGTAATTATATGTGTAATAACTTGGAGAACGCGCAAAACCAAACAAGAGGAATCATTTGAAACCAAGCCCCTTCTCTCGTTTCAAGTATTTGCAGTTACACGGTGTTCCGCAAGTCGAGCGTATAACGCGATTATGTATAGAGGAATCGATTGTCTTAATTTGAAACGGCTTATTTAGTGAGCGGAGCATGACCGAAACATCAAAGTATCGGGTTGCAGTTGCAGTGTAATTAGTCATGCTTAAAATAAGAGTTGAGAACTTATTTGGAGAGTAGATGGATGACCTTTGTCTGGCTGCAATTTATTCAGCAGACTATGCATCTTTTGCACACTTTTTACGTTTTTCTGTAGCGATGAATTTAAGAAATATAATGGGAAATACTTTATTGGTAAATAAAATGATTTGTTATGAATTCCTTTGTTATGTAGTAGAATAAATTCAAACTAATTAATTTAGTTAAAAATATATGGTGAACATTCATATTTAATTTATTTATTTGTTATATGTTTACCCTATATGTTACCATATACCATGTTTGTTTATATATATATATATATATATGATTTTATTATTTTCAAAACATCAATGTATTTCAATCACAAAAACCAAACAATTAATTTTAAAATGAGCATTAATGCTAATATAGAAACAATTAATTGCAAACATGAAAGGACGATTCTTAATTCATAACTTTATAACACAAAAGTTAGTAAGGAAACAGCTAAGGAAGGAAAAATAACTATTCTAAAGTTTCTTTTGCAGACAGTACAATCTGAAAATATGTAATATATTCTTTTACTTTTATTACTTTTAGCAGCATTTGGTGCCAGTCAAATTTGAAAATACTGAATTCATTAACTTTTCAATGAGGTACTATTTACTGCCTATCGTCTGAAAATACTTTTGAAAATTCTTTCTTCATTTTGCTATCTAGTTTTCTTATTTTATTTATTTAGGTAAAACCACAAGTATTCAATGGGCTTCATAGCAAAAGGCAATGGTAATAATTGATATGTTTTTGCGCAATGTAGATCAGAATTTCATGTAAAACTCGAGCAATATGTTTTGACCATTATCTTGCTGAAATAGTACGATATTTTTATTTTAAATTACTCTCCAAAATATTCAAATAGCTGTGCTGACTCATTATTCTCCGGGTGATTACTAATTGACCTGCGCCATCTGCTGGTTACCTCTTAATTTACCTCTCGACCCAAAATTGCGACAAAGTTTTACAGTTCCTGTAGTAATCATGAGTTCAAATTCTTCACGTAGTTTTCTCCAATCGCGTTAGTGTTCACTTGGTCCACATATGTTAAATTTACTATCTTCGGAAAAATTCATGGATTTGGAGAGTTTGGTGTTGATTTCATATTCTGTTCTCTCATTGTTTGTGAACGATTTTCTTAGCATTGTCTGACAAAGATGCCCTTTTATTCCTAAAACATTTTGATTATATATTATGTTTTACTTAAATTTTTTTCTAAATAAATTTTTAGCTTTAGTCTTTGGACTCTCAAAAAAATCAAACTTTTTTTATTCTTGAATGCTGCTACCCAAGTTTTGCTCAGTTTTACGTATTGCCCTATGTATGGAATTTTTCGTTTACTTTTTCAGAAGTTGCAGAATTTTTGTCAATGATTTAGTAATTTTTCGTTAAGAAATTTTTTTCAAGCACAGATTTATCGTTACATTTATTTAAAAGATTATTTTTAGTAGATTATTACTCAGCTTTTCTACTCTAGCTCATAAATATGTAATATAAAATATATTGGTAAAATTTCAAAATCAACAGAAAATTATTAATTAAAATGCTTCGCTTTGCCCGTTAACTTCCACTATATATAGATAATCTGTGTTATTAATTTTTAGAGGGATAAACAATGACTTGAAAAATTTAAGGAAAATATTTACTCCATTAATTATTAATTTCTTGAAAGCCAACCCTTAAGCAATATAGTATATATGTATATATATATACAAAATTAGAAAAATTTTAATATCAAATTAAAGATTGCTTTAAGATGATTGAATTTTTACCTCATATACTTTAGTCTATGCTTTACCATATTACTTATAAAATTGTTACGTTTATTTATTTTTTACGAAAAAAATAAAGATCTGAGTCTTTTAACGTACAAATTAATATTTTGTTCGTAACCTTTTGCTTGAATTTAAGCTTTTCTAGTGTTTAGTGTTTAAGAGAAATTTTAAATCTCAGTTGAATGCTTGTGATTTCGTGCTCATGTACAGCTTTCTCTAATTGCGACCAAATTTTTGACGTTTAGGTCTGAGACCAGACTGAAAAAAACCAGAATGATTTCTATGCTGTCCTGCTTCTTCCCAACTTCTTTTTTTGTTATCATTCAAAATCTCCAAATATATTTTGTCCATATTCAATAAAAGCAAGCTCTCCAACTCCTTTACAACCCCAAACGAGGACAGATCCACCTCCGAACCCGTCTTAATGAGGTGCCTGCTTTCCCAGCTTCTCTCCATATTTTAAATCGTCCATTTGTAAAAAGATTAAACTTACTTTCATTAGAAAATATTCAGTGTTCCAGAAAGAAATAGGCTTTAAACGATGTTCTTTTGGCGAGAATCACCTCTTTTGTCTATTCACATACTTGATGAGTGGCTTTCGTATTGGTGTACAGGCCATGAAACCCATATATTGAAGGGTGTCGAATTTTTTCAACTGAGATCTTTTTCCCGATTGTAGAGGACATCGATAAAAATTCACATCTTTCTTTACTGAGTGAAATAGTACAGTAACGTCCTCTTCCAGGAATATTGGCCACAGATCTATTTATAAATTTTTTAGCTTATCGAATGCCCTCTTTTGACCATTTTACAACCAATAAAAGATTCAGTAGTTTCTCTACGAGAGCTCATTTTACGATTTTTAATGAAAAATACTATTTAAAAACATTTAGCTACTCCTGAAACTCTTTAAAGAAAATTTGAAACTAAAAAAATTGGGGGCATAATTTACAAATATAAGAAGTGTATACTCAATTTTGTGGCATGGTTTTCTATCTTTTTTCTTCGAATCGCTTAACTTTTTCGTAATAAATAAGTTAACTATAGAATTGTGTTATTATAGGATGGTAAAGTGTTAAAGTATCTAGGATAAAAAAATTTATCTATTTAAATCAATATTTAATTTGTAATTGGAAGAAGTCTAAAAGTTTTAGAGGAGTATACTCAATTTTGTGGCTCACTATATATATATAGAAAATAAATCAGATAAGAGGTGTGATTAAATCTCATGTTTATCGTAAACAGTTATTCTATTTGAGTGTTTAAGAAAATGTTAATCAGATAGTTCTCCCAGATAAAAAAACCGGAATGATTTCTACTCGCCTTCTTCTTCTGTGTAATTATTTTAGCATATTTTCTCACTTTTTCCGACAACAGCGCCCGCGTAATGTCTGACAATACAGATTAGTTAATAACCTCTTTAAAACAAAACCAAAAATTGTGCATAACAACTGAAAAAATTTACATTAAAATGGAATATTAAAAGCGATAATCTAAACATGCTCTTTTCACATTTAATAGAAGCATAGTGACTATATTTCCGTTTCTATAAATTTATAAATCTAGACAAATTCAAAAGTATTCTTAAGCTTACATTAGATAAGATATTCCATGCAAAATAGATAATAAATAAACATCCATCAAAGAATATTAGTTTAGGCAGAAATAATGATGAAATACAATTTTGAAATTATTAATTACATTTTCTATTAATTAAACTCTCATCTACACGACTTTAGGAGTTTTTTTTTTTATTAAATTTGATTATTAATTTAAATTACTTTCTCGATTGTTTTTTGACTCAAATGCATTTTTTTCAATATCAGTTTTAAGGAATTCATCAAAATTCAAATAAATACTGAAGTCTGAAAATATTTATTTAATTTTACTATCATTCCAAAAGTTTTAAATTCTAAAAATCAAATTTTTTTATCTCCGTTTTATTTTGCAGCTTCACATTTCAATGATCAATATGTTACTACTTAATAAAAATTGAATTTACTTAGTCTTCTAAAATGAGATAATTTCAGGACAAATTGGAGTCCACAGAATATATTCGCAAGAAATTCTCCCAAGTAGAGCTGCAAATGCGCGTTTCGCGTAGTTTCTAATGTTACATGATTCTCAAATTGCTTGTAGGGAAGCATTCGTAGAAGATCCTAAAATGGAATTAAACATGTATTTTTTTTTCTACTTTTTTTCTATTCTTTTTTATTGTTAGTTCTTCCGGGAATGAAAACGAAAGTATTCGAATTTAAAAGAATTTCCTAGAATTTTGAATTTAAGTAAAAAGAGGAAGAGAAGAGAGACAGAAATAAGAGTTAAATACCTTTCTTTTTGCGAGTGTTTATCTTTTAAGTGTTGACAGAATACAAGTTAATTTCCAATAAAAATATTGCTTCACAGATTTCGAAATATCTAAACATTATAAAATATCAATATTAAGATAAGAAAATATAAAAATATTAAAAAAAGAAAGATATTGAAATATTTCATTGGGCGAAGTTATATCAATTAATTAAATAAAAAAGCAAATAAAATATGCAAAAGCATTAATATGAAATAGAATTGTTCATAAGAATAAAAGGAATATGAAAATGCATTAAAGGCAACCATAAAGTGTAATTTACTTAAAGAAAATAAAAAAAGAAATGATATATTGTCTATTTAAAAACTAAAAATAAGGAATACAATTCGTTTAGCAAAACCCTCTGACTAAAAATAGAAATTACAAGTATTTTAAAACATGTATTATATGCTGAAATGTATGTTTTGCGAGCGGTATTTTCAACATTTATGAAGTATGTCATAAGAATATTTTTTAAATACGTCATTAGTAAAAATCCAAAATATTGAATTTGAATAAAAAGAGTAAGAGAAATATTTAAACACCTTTCCATTAGCTAGTGTTAATATTCTAAGTGTTGACATAATCTAAATTAATCTCCATTTGTCAAAATTAAATAAAGTTTTAAAGATATTGTTTACAAAACTAGAAACATCTATACCTAATAACATATAAGAATAAAACTATAGCATTAAATAAGATTAAAAATATAACAATAATAATATTAAGATATTAGATTTCATTGGGAAGTTATAACAATTAATTTAAAAAAAAAAAAAAAAAATGAAAATGTAGTAAGGCAACCATTAAGAGAAAATTGCATAAAGAAAATGAAAAAAAAGAAAGGATATAATGTCTATTTAAAAATTAAAACTAAGGAAGACAATTCGTTTAACAAAACCATACTTATTAAAAACAGAAATTATAAGCATTTTAAACAATGCATATATGTATGCTGAAATCTATGTTTTGCGTGCGGTATTCTCCAACGTTATGAACGTATGTCATAGGAATCTTTTTTTAAAATACATCATTAGCAAACATTTAATCAGTGTAAAAACATTATTTTCTTTTCAATTTTTTCTTTGAAGTCATGAAACCTTCTCATTAACTAAAACCGTAATTTAGAGCAATATTTCGAAACAATAAAATAAAGTTTTTTTTTAAACCTCATGGGCATTTATTTCTTTTTCATTGAATTTTAATGAGACAAAAAGGAATTTTTATTTTTTTAAATCTTTTTTTTAGTTAAAGTAATAGTTGACGTTTATTAACTTCAGTATTTACATCATTAATTTTTCTTCAAATATATTCGCAATTCAGTTTAATTTCATTGATTTGTTTATTTTCAAAATCAATTATTTCCTGCGGTGGATGTTTAAAATATACATTTCTTTTCAGCTTTAATAGTTTTTTTCAACAATGTATTAAACTGCCATTGTTTAATTTATTTGTGTTTGCTAATGAGGCATGCATGGAATATATTATGAACTGATCCTTAAAAAAAAAAAAAAAAAAACAATTTTTGAGTCTAAACTTAGACAAAATAAGATAGAAGTATGAAAATTTGCATAAATATTGATTAGATATTGATTTAATGCTATAAAGCTCATTTTGTGCTCAGTACAGATTGTATAAATAATATTAATTAGTGTCTTTATCAATAGGAAATATATTGATAATTAAATTATAATTGGAAATTTTTAATTAAATTTATTTTAAAATTCCTAATTGAAAAAAAATATGTGGATATAAACTTTTTTTTTCAGAATTACTGCCAAAAGAACTATACTCATAAATTAAATTTTATGAATTCCATAAATAATATTTTTTTGTTCAATCGGAGTTTTCCAAGTTGAATGATTTATCAAAATCTACTGTAAAATGGTCACAGAAGAGTGGTTTTTTAAACTATGTAAGAGAGAAAAATCTCAATTATTAGTCTAATATATTCGAAAAAAGCAAAAACTGCAAGAGATGTATTTAGAAGTCGACAATGCAAAGTTGGCATTAAATGTCTTTTTTTGTTTATATGGAAGGTTTCAATGTTATTTTTGAAGGTTTTTATTGCTTCTTTAAAACAAATGGAAGAAACTAATTGAGTTCTGATAACATAATGTAATGGTTTGGAATTCACTTTACACAATAAATCCATCTTTACACTTTATTTGAACGGTATTTGAACACAAAACCTTTGGCATTCAGCACTAGAGCGATAGTCACTCGGCTATCAGCTCCAAGGAATGCCCTAACGATTCCTGAAGAACTTATTGTTCCAATTTAGATTTTTTTTTATTTTATGTTGTATGTTTAACATAAATTTTCCTTCAACTACATTAGATTAATATGTTCTTTAGCCACATCATAAAAAATCATCATCAAAATCTGTGTATTAGCTTTCTTCACTTCACCTATGTGAATCAAAAAAACTTTAAAAAGAAGAATTTACTTTTACAAAAATAACTGAATACAAGAAATCTTTCTCTTTCATTTATTTCATTATTACATTTTCAAATAAGAACGTGTGAAAACATTTTATATGAAAAAATAATACAATAATAGGCTGTAGCTGAAAAATTAAATACTTGCTAGCAATCGAAATACAAAAGTAATATTATAGAAGTGTGCTATATTTTTGTAATTAAACAACAGTTTTATCTAATAAAAAAATAATAAAGAACTACCATATATTTTTCTACAAAAATTCCTTCCTATATGTTCCTACATCTATATTTTCATACCTATAAATATCTATTATTATTAAAAGGTTTTCTATTATTAGTTCTAGAATCCGTTTTAGTAGTTTTCTGTTACTCGAGCTCAGATTTCTCCGACAATAGCAATTTCGAAAATAAAACAACTCATTTGATATAAACTTATTATTATTACTATTATTTTTTTCATGAACTGGATAAATATAAACAAAATGAATGAAAAAAGTGATTTATTTAGTGATATTTGGCGATTTATTACTTGCCTCTGGCTAATGAAAAGTTTCTGCTTTTTTTTTTTGCCAAATAACGGATCCGTATATGAGTCGGCCACTTTACTCTGGCTATAAAAAATTTTCTAAAAATTATTGGCATACGTTATTATCTTAACTCATTACGAATAAATAATTCGGTGATTTTGCTATAAAATCATATAATTACATTTGAACATAGGTTTAGCTTTCAGTATTAAGTGAAATACTTGTCATTCATGGATAATGAGGGTTGTGAGAATATATATATGATCAATAATTTTCACTAAAATAACTAAATCTTTCAAAATCAAGATTTATTTAAAGATAAAACTTTCGTCAAACTTTCGTAACTATATTTTTGAAGAATTTATTGGTGGCAGACCTTACAACAGAATTTAATTTTGATTTCTTAAACATTTAGTGATGCATTTTCAGTACTACTACTAACTTGGGGGCCTAATGGTCGCATGGCTAGATCTCTGATCACAGGTTTCGACTTCGCATCCCGGAGATGCCATGAATGTTTGTAGTGGTTCGGAATCCACTTTAAGCCGTAGGTCCCGATCTTATAGTACCGTAGAGTGTCACAGAGCCCAATCAGACTTCTTCTCGCCCACATCATTCACAAATTGTAATGGAGCAACTCAGCTCTAGGCACAATGACGTGGTGTGGTGTAGTAGTACTACTACTACTACTAACTGGATATTGTTCAGTAAAACAGTATTTCTTTCTTACTGGTTATTTCCTTATAGTTTAATATAAGTGCTGCGTGAAAAATTGCATCCTTTAAACACATTCATAAATTTTATAGTTCGAATGTTATTGTTATATATCTTACCAACGTTAAGTATCTTTATAGTTTTCTAACGTGTTAAATATGTAATTCTTTTATGCTGACCTGTAAGTGCTTGATTATCCTTAGAAAATAATAAAAATTAAATAAGGGACACGATGGACGAGTGACTAGCACTCTGGCGCTAAATAATACCACAGGTTTTGGGTTCGAGTTTCGGCGATTCCATCGAAGTTTGTTGTGGTTTGGAATCCACTTTAAACAGCAGGTGCCTGTCTAATATGATTGTAGAACATATGGCTGACAACCTTATCCCGTGTAAAGTAAACCGTGTCATGTATCGAAGTTTACCAACAGGCAGGCATCATTGGCTTACCATGGGGCTGTTGGGACAATGAAGAAGAACTAAAACTGTATATAAACATATTTTAACAATTTTTTTTTTTAAATTTCCATCATTATTTCAAGCCACCAAATGGCACTAACCGTAAAAAACTTATTGGTGCCATTAATTTTAGTGAAGCTATTGTAAAAAAAAAAGTAATGTAGAATATTTTTCATACTAATTACAATATTCTCAAAAACAAATATTAACATATTATAAGTGGAAAAATATTTTAAAGTCTTGTATTAAAATGATTATTTTATTTATACAAATTATAATATTTTAGTCATTCTATTAAAATCTCAAACCTTTTATTTTAGATTGGTATTTTACACAGGGCAACTCCAGGTCATATCTGTTAGTTTAAATATATGAATAGATCAACAAAAAGTTCTGGGTGTGATGTAGACCTACATCCTAGTGGTGCACCCTGGATCCTTAAATGTAATGTACTGATAAGTAACCTACATTTTTATGAATGAGCTTTGGCTCCTATCCTAACCGTCATGTGGTTGGCTTGAGTGTTTTGCAATTGAATGCTGTTGGTTTGTCTCAATCAAAAGAACTGAACTAATTCCCACACTTTCAGACAAAGTGATAGAAAGTTGAGGATCTTCTCACAGTTCCAAACGGCCCACGTCGTGTAGCTGTTGCTCAGTTTCGCTTTTATCAGGTCAAGACTGTCTGGGTGAAATCTACATCGCATTGGGTGTTTCAACCAACCAAATTCCCCTCGTTGTGATTTGGCAGAACTAATGAACCGAGTTCACCTCCATCGTTGCTTAGCACGTCATGATGAATTTTGAGACGAAGAGATACTGGCAAGCTACACGGAAACGGAAACAGACGTACCAGTTTCGGAGTACCTATGGGGTACTACATTAATGAAATTACATCGTGAATTTAGATAAAAAGAAAATTTACGCTATTCAGTTAAATAATAAAAAGAAAGAAGTAAGTTAAGTTTAAGTTAAGTTACTCAGGTACAATTAGGTGTCCGTAACACGTTTTCCCGCGAACGGTCAGTGAATTAATGAAAAATAAATATAAATTAAATTAAGAATTAAAATAAATACAATAGAAATGAAAACATTAACTTCTTATGAATTTTTGATATCATTTAGGACAAACGTTTTTTAAGATAGCCAATATTTGTGTTAGTTTTGCACATCCTAGCAATAAATGAAAATTTAAGGCACCAAATAGACACCTCAGGTTTGCAATTTAACTATTTTGGTGATTTTGAGTCCTACGAATTATTTTTAGACGTGGGAAGGATTCAAACGTTTCATCGTAGACAGCTCTATGCCTTTTTCTAGAGCTACTGACACCAGGATCATATACAGGAATTATGAAAATAGTTTCATTGCGATTCTGAGGGCATTTATCATGATATGTTTTTGAAATTTTGAATATATGTAATCCATTATCGGATTAAGATCAAGATCTTTGTGGATTTGTTTCCATCTAACAAACCACGGAGCCTTAATTATACTGGCTAGGACATGCTACAGAACTCTTAAGGCAATGACTTCGGTCAACTTTGTTGAACTCTTTTGTATACATTTTCTTTTTCTCTTTTTCTTCTTTCTTATTCTGAATTTCTGCATATTCTTTGTATGTACGTTCTGTATATTCTTATTTCTTTCCTTATTCTGTAATCTTTGCCATTTTGTATTGCATTGCAATAGGAAATAAAAAAAAATACTTTTAAGATCCAACATTTTGATCAAATTAATAAAATATAATTCAAAAAAAGCTCCACAATATAAGAGAAATCTTCGAGAGTGCATCGTATTTAAATACTTCCATGATTCCAGCTAGTTAAATCATTTAGGCCCATTAGAGTATCAGTTTCATACTCTGTGGTGTAGTATAGACTATGGTGAAGCTGTTGCTCAGTTCTGCCTTGGGGCATTGGGATTTTCAATCAACCAATTTTCTCTCTTTGTGATTTGGCAGAACTTATGAACCGATCTTATCTTCATCATTGCATGCCACTTTGTGGCGAATCCGAGGTGAAGAGATACTGGCGAGATAGAAAACTCTTCAGGTGATGACTTCTGCCAAATTTGTTGAACTGTTTTGCGCACATTTTCTTCTTTTTCCCCCCCCTTTTTTTGTATTGTCTTCCATTGGAAATAAAAAATACTTTTAATATCAATTCTTTTGATCAAGTTAATAAAATAAATAATAAATAATAAATCAAGTTAATTAATAAATAGCTCCACAATATAAGTGGGGTTCATCGCATTTAAATACTTTCATGAATCCAGCTAGTTAAATCATTTAGAGCCATTAGAGTATGGGTTTGATATTCTATGGTGCAGTACTATGGTGTAGCTGTTGCTCAGTTCTGCCTTTTAGCAAGTTAAGACTGTTTGGACGAACATCTAGATTGCATCAGGATTTTCAATCAACCAATATTTCCTCTTCTGGATTTGGCAGAACTTATGAATAGATCTCATCTCCATCGTTACTTGGCACTTCATGGAGTATCCAAAACGAAGAGAAACTGGCAAGCAGAATTAAGGCAATGTCTTCTGCCGAACTTGTTGAACTCTTTTGTGCACATTTTCTTTTTTATTTCTCCCTTTTTTTGTATTGCCTTGCCATTGAAAATAAAAATACTTTAAATATGTAATATTTTGATCAAGTTAATAAAATATTATTAATAAATAGCTCCACAATATAAGTGGGTGCATCGTATTTAAATAATTTGATGAATCCAGCTAGTTAAATCATTTAGAGCCATTAGAGTATGGCTTTGATTTTCAATATTAAGTGAAGTGCGTGTCATTCACGGATAATGAAGTTGAGAGAGAGAGTTCATCAAATGACGAATAACTTTCGCGTCGCTAATTACTCCTTTCAAAATCAAGGCTCATTTAGAGATAAGACTTTTGTGTCTCGATAATGAGGATATGATTGTTTCCCCATTACTCTGGATGAAATCATCTGGTAACGATTATATTTTGGATTAACTTGCCGATAGCAGGCCCCCTCCCAGAAGTTATTAATGATCCCTCGAGCACCTAATGCTCGCGTTTCGAGTATTTGCTTCTTCTTTCATAAACTTCTCTCCCGCGACTATCGCCTTTTGGAAAACTTCATTAACCGTGCTTTGGAATTTGCTTAATTATGTAATGGAAATAAAGTTGGTGAAAACCTTTTAAAAATTGGAGGGTGGGAAGCTACTAAAGTTTCGGGAGGATCGATACAAATTTAGAGGTATCAGATTTCATATATTTAAAAGTTATTAAAGAGCATGGATTTATTTGGTAGGGAAATAAGTTTGATAATTATCGGTATAAATTTCGACTTTATTATAAAAGTTTTGAATGTTTTGCTTTGTTGTTTTCCATTTTCGGTTCTAAGAATTAATTGGGTAATTGATTATGGTTGCTTTACCTCTAACAAGTATTGGTAGTAAGTTTTAATTAATCATTTATGCGCTTAAAGATATATTTTATATGAAATCTTTTTGATTGGATGTCAGTTATGAATGTCATCTCATCAAATGTTTTCCTCAGATAAATAATTGGAAAAAATCATTAAATAATTTGTAGGTTAATAAAGTAGTGTTAGAAATAGACATAAGATGGAAACATTTTCAAAAACTATACAGTGTTGAAAGAATTTTTATTTCATCTTCCTTTCTCTACTGATGAAAAGTGTTCAAATTCATTCAATTAAAAATGTTTAATACAAAGTGATAAAATAAAAGCAAATTTTACATTAACTAAATTATATAACTAGATATATAAAAATATTAATATTACTGTAATAATATTAAATATTTTCTTCATTGGCTCAACAGCCTCTTGTTGGCGCAAGGACCGTCTGCCTACATGCAGATTTCGAGACAGGAGATGTTTTTATTTTTACTGAGAAGGTATGTCAGCCTTACGCCCAACAGTCATATTATACCGGAGTCTACGGTCTAAAGTGGATTTCGGAAAACTACAAACAACCATGGCACTTGAACACGAAACCTGTGAAACCGAGCGCCAAAGATCTAGTCACTCTGCCATCAAGCTCCAATATACTAGTCTTATTGTACTATAATTTTAATATAGAAAAATTCATTTTGAAAAGGTTCATTATTAGTTTATTATAAATTTCAAATATTTTGTTGTATTTAAAAGGTTGTAACATAATAATTTCAAATGAAATAGTATTTATTGCACACAAATTTGGATATTACTGTTATTGCATATTACTGTTACTATATTACTGTTATTGTTTACTGGATATTACTGTTATTAATCAAATTAGATATATTTGTAATCATAAATTTTAATTCAAATTTTCTGGTTAGAATTAAATTCATTTTCTTGCAATAGAAAATTCTGAGCGAAACATAATTTAATAATCTATTGCACATAAACATATTTTCTTGTAATTCAAAATAGCAAATAAATTACAATGAGTTTATGATAATATTGAAAAAAATTTGCTATTGAATAATTTTCTAATATTTTGTGATTTTAATACAGTAATCAGTAAACTAATTATCTTTAAAATATGTTCTCATGACTTTTTATTGATTGTTCAATTCCTACTATTAGCTCACACTCTCCCTATATATATCTTGTTCAAATTTTCAATCGTTCATAAAATACTTTTTATTCATCCACTCAAGTTCAAGTACATTTTTTAAACTTGTAGTGGATGACACTTGATGTTAATACATCTTTTTCAATTTTAATTCATTAATTAAAATTAATTAATAAAAGTTTAGTTTTTTTGGATTTAAGTTACATGTGTCTCATAATAGATGGCGCCAGATGTAAGAGGAAAATCTCAACTTTATTTGTAAAGGACTTTTCTGCAATATAGTGAAAAATAGTAGGAATTGACTTAAAAACATTTTTTTATGTTACTTGTTTTTTAAATTTACTTTACTATGTATCATATATTATTTCAATGGAAAATTCTAAGCATATAAAACAACCCTTTTCACTGGTTTCCAAGGTAAATAATACAACCTCGCGCCAAATTGAAAAAGAAAGGCGTCAACAAGTTTACACCACTGACTTCCTAAATAACGATATAACTTTCCAGAACTCTAAATCTCACTTTAAACACCGTCTCTTCATCCATACATAGAGTCTCATTCGCTGCAACACTACCACAATCCAAGAGCACTATCTACTGCGCTTTGTCTGATTGAGCCACGAATTCCACTACGATATTTTATGATATCTTCAAATCCGGACCAAAGCCTTTTCCATTAGGAAGGAATGATCTAGAAAAATCCTACACCGCAGTTTCGGATGCGAGATAGGAACTCCCTTCCTCTATTGAAGGAGGTTTAAATTTAATGAATATATTTTTGAGGCTGTGATCCATGCTTTTCCTGGAGGAGGTTTCTCTTATCGTTTGACCTCTGCCTCAAGGTCAAAGAAGAGCACTTGGAAAACAGTGGGTGGCGTACTTGAAAACAGATGACTTCTACCATTTGTAGGAAACTTTCTTTTGTTAGCACAGGAAAATATTTCAACACGTCGGACGAAAGAATGTATAATAATGTGAAAGAAAGTTTGTTTTGAATGTTATACCTAATTGAAATGGCAAGGCTATCATTTTTACAGATTATTATCTTGATAATTATTATTGTTAGCTTCATTTTCATATAAATTTTTTTCTTCATATATATATATATATATTATTTATGAAGCAAAAATATTATTTTTCTAAAATCGATTATAAAGAAGAACTATAACTAAGAACTTAAAGATCTAAAACCATTTAACCAAATATTCACAGATTTGCATACCTAATTTTTGTTATTGATATATTCAAATATTTCATTTATCATAAATAGAGAATATAAAGAATATATATAGAATATATCGTTTATCAATATTAAAGAGAAAAGGACTACTATCGTATGATAGTAATCCTTTTCTTTTATATTCTCTATTCAAAATAAACACATAGGGTAACTATATACATTTATTAAGAAAAAACTTAGAATGTATTTTATATTCTTTCATTTATTGTTTAAAGTTATAGCTTTGTCAAATATATTTATACATTTTAATTTAAGCAGAATTTGTGAACTTCAGAGATAGGCAAATAAATACAAAGAAAATTCACAAAAGATTAAAAAAAAAAAAAAGATTGTAAAAAACTAACCAGAATGTTTTTAATTTAACATGTTCTTCCAAAAAATGGTTTATAATGAATTGCCACCATTTCACTGGTATTTTCCCAAATCAAACCAATACAGGTGGTCACAATAATAGGGTAATTATAAAGAAAACAAATTCGTCTTTTAAAAACTGCAGCGTGACATAATAGGAACAAAAATGATGTTTTGTTGAATGAACAACAACCATTGTGAAGTCACAGGGAAAATTTTGAAAGCAGTTATAAGTTTATTATGGATACATATTTACAAAAGTTTACAATAGAAGAGATTTTTGTTTTCAGTTTTGAAACAAATTTAATCACTAATTTTTTTAATTATTAAAGAGATTTATTGATTTTGCATTAAAAATAAAAAAAAATGTTTTTTTTTTTGAGTCCCTTATAAAAATATGAAATATTATTATTTTTTCAATAATCAATTAAAATATAGGTGGTTTTTTTTTTTTATTTATTAAAGAGATTTATTGATTTTGCATTAAAAAGTAATTTTTTTTTTTTTGAATCACTTATAAAATTATGAAATATTAATATAGTTTCAACAACCCATTAAATTAAAAGCTATTGTATTTTTAACTATAGTTACCACAAATTATCAGTCTGTTAAATCTCATATAATAATGCAGCACTATAGAAATTAAGTCGAACAACTACTCGTTCATAATCGACGTCCCGTGAGACTTGTTTAATCAAGATTTACACAGAGGTGTTTGTGTTGCATTTCGAACTAACCATGCAGTAATGAAAGGATAGGAAGGGATCAGGGGAATAGCATTTTATAAGTTCCCGGCTCGTACTCTATATTTATTGGATCCCAGGCATGAGTAACACCCTCATCGCACCTGCGCACATAATAACGTCAAAGCTGGCCTGTTTGCACAATTGCTGGCACAATAACCGTCTCTATTAAGTTCCTCAGCAGGAAACGCTGTTATTGACATCAGTTGTGTAATTAGCTTCCAGGTTCAGAGAAATAGTCCGCCATGTAGACAAAGAGCTAATATTATAAAGCTTCTGGAGGTATTCTGGCAGTTAGTAGGCAGTTGTTCCGGAAGAAAATGGCTTGAAAGCATGGACTAATGGTTACAACATTATCAATCTTTCAACAGCTTTTCAATCTACATACTAGTGTACCCTGTTTCAGTATGGGTACGGTTATTGCATATCTAAATATAATTAAAATTAATTTAAAACGTTAACACGATACTAATTAATAGTTACTCCTTTGTAGCAGAGAAAGTTAAAAACTGATTAATTCATGCATTGAATTATTATTTATTAAATTTGGTGTGTCATTTATTTTGTCGTGAAAGGTAAATTTCAAAATATTTTGAATAAAGCTATTTTCTTATTTTAAAAATAATATAAATATAATACAAAAAATAAATATCATTTAAAACGTTAACGATATAAATAGTTAATAAATTCGAGAAATGAATAATAAAGTTACCATGGTTGTTTGATAACTTTAATATCTAATAGGATAAACTCCGCGTCGCATCTTGAATAATACAAATTACGTCTGTGCAGCACTTGCCAGGTATAATACGTGTTATTATATATCTGTAAATATATTATTAAATATTAATTTACTCTGTCTTTCTAATTTCAAAATTTTGACGTTAATACAATTAACTAATCGTTTTATGGACACTACTATTTCAAATCTAAATATAAAAATTACATTTAAAAAACTGATTAATTCTCCTTTGCATTGAATTAAAAATGATTACATGTATTGAATATTATGATTACTAAATATGATCTGTTATGAAAGGTAAATTTCAAAATATTTTGAATAAAGCTCTTTTCTTATTCACATAGATAAATCAGATCGTTATTATGGTGAGCTGTATTTCTAAGCATCTCAATATACCTCATAAAACTACCACATGTAATTAATGGTGGTAAAAAGAAACAAATACTGAAGAGATGGTTTCCTTAATGGTACACAATTGGGTTTCCTTTCGAATTCTGATTCAAATGGTTAGAAATGAATTTTAATACCACTTTCAATGGAATTTATTTTATTACATCCTTTTTAATGTAAATATGAATTTGAAAACCACATAATCAATACTATTCAAATGTTTTCTTTAAACGTCTGCACAACAACTTAAAAGCGATGCTTAAATAAATATTTTGATTTTAGATGCATTAAAAGCATCTTAAAATATGCATTTTAAATAACTTCTATTAAAATTATAAACTAAAAATGTGTTCCAATTATCCATTGCAATGAATTATATAGAGTAAAATGCAAGACTCGAAAACCTTAAATGTACGATATATAAAATGTTAGAAATATATTCGTTATGTCTACCAATCCGTTATTTATTATTTACAAGTAAAATTAAATTGATAAAAGCATTTAAGTTCCTATTTTAACAAATTCAAAAGCACTCTTCATAATTATCATAATTAATTAATTTTTAATATCATAATTATTATAATTAATTATTATTGTAAAATAAATATGAAGATATTTATTATGTATCGTTTTCATAATATAAGAAAAAATTTCGGATTTGAGAGATTAGAAATAAATTTTACTTCATATGATCAATTTTAAAACAACAAAATTTGAAAAAAATCTTTCTTTTTGGTGTACAGTCATGTTGACCATTACATCGAATTCACAGGGATATCTTTAAAATGAAAATGTAGTGTGATTGTTTTTAATTAATTATAAAAAATTAATACAACTTTTTTCATAAAACACCAGAAATTAAAATAGAAAATTTTTATATCAATCTAAAATTTTTATATCAATCTAAAATAAATTAAAAATTAACTTGGCAAAAAATTAAGTTCTGCAAAACGTCTACTTAAATACTTATGTAATCAAAACCTAAAAGGTGAAATCTTCAGTTTAATTTTATTTTATTTTTCGAAAATGCAATTAGGAAAATATATGATAGAATACTTTATAACAGTATTAATTATTAAAAAATGCCTTGTTAACAGTATATTTAAAAAGCATTAACTAATTTTGTAGTAAAAAGTGGTATTAAAAAATAGTTCAGCAGAAAAGCTCTAAAACAAAACAAAATTTTTTTTTTTCATAATTGCACATTGTAAAATCTTTTACGTAAATATCTTTTATTTAGTTAAATGAAAGATTAACTATATTTTCGTGTTCAAAAAGCATCTCAAATATTTAATCGTCATGACAGCTGAAGCTTAAATTTAAATTAACTGTTATCTTAATTAGTATTATTCATTATCTAATTTTTCAAAAATTAAATTGAAATTAGGGTTCTTTTTGGCTCTGACATAAGAAAATTGATGCAGGCCCATAAATAACTTTAAAATTCTAATGAGGCAAAAAGAAAAGATGCTTGAACTGCATTTAAAGAAGATTGGTTTTTTAAAGTTCCTCGAAGATACATCAATACAAAAATATAACTAAAATTACAATGAGAAAATTCGAAGAACAAGAATGTAATATGAGTATGAACATTAATTTTCTACAATCACAGTTTATTTTTTCCCCAAAAATCTTGGATCAATGGTTGGAAAACAAGGTGAGTATTTCAGCTGATATATTATAATGGAAAGCGACACTAAGGCTGTTTAGATGTAAAATATGATGGGAGATTAATTACTGTTGATCTGTCCAGAGATTATTTACGCGTATGGTAAATGTGACCAGAAATTTTACCGATAAAGGTTTAGAAAATACAAACTTTTGGATTACTGGAAGATTAAAATACCTTCGAAACTTTTACTATTATAATATTGAAAAAAAGTGAAATTGTCATATTTTTGTGTGAAGAAAAAGTTAATAATTAATGAAGTTAGAAAAACGTCTGTGCATGATAGGAGAAAAGACACTGAATATTTGGAATGAGTACCTTCCCACTAAGAAAAATTATCTTTACGTTAAGTAAAAAAAAAAAGTTTTTAAATAATTTTTGTTGGGCTATGTAATTATAAAGAAATAAATAATATTGAATTTTAGAGTATTATTACAAATTATATTGTATACTTTGGTATTCTGTTATATATATTTGAAAAGAGAAAAAAAATATCTGTCAATATCAGCCAGCTTTCTGCCAGATTTTAGATGCACTAAGTCAAATAAACTACAGACATAATTTAATTTACAAGAGATCAACAAAGCTGCTAAACTTATGAACCAGCGAAATTTTATGATGAAGTATAAAACTGTTTTATCAGCATTACAAGTAAATTAATCATGTATTCGTAATACCATAACATATTATCGCATTGTCACTGATTGATTATAATTCAAATTCAAATTTCCATTCATCATTCAGGTACCAGCTGTATGATGAAATTTGGAATATATTCTATAAATACCTAGTTTGAAACTTTAAGTTCATTAAAATTTCATATTGAGTGAGGCAAATTTAGTTCCTTTCTGAAATGTTAAAATTACCTTTTAAAATAAAGAAATAAAATTATTGGTTAACAATTTCTTTTTATATTGTATTTTTACTCCCTCTTACAAAAGGACTTGAATGGAAATGGAAATTTAATGGAAGGTAAAATGGAAATAATGCATCCCATTTAAGGAAAATTTTTAATTGATTTCAATACTTCTAATGAAGTCATTGCTGAATTCATAAAATTTATATGAGAAAACTTTTAAATCAATAAAAATGAATTATATTTATTTTTGTATATTTTTTTAAATGTTTGTATTCTAATAATTAAAAAGAACATATTTGCTAAATCAATATTTTATTATTATTATTATTATTATAACTTGTTTTTATTTTTAATACTGTAAAAGAATAATGAACACCGAATGTTAAAAATAAATTATAAATTTCCAATAAACTGATGAAAACATTTATCATCTTCTTTAAAAACGAATGGATTTATCTATTTATCTAAATAAGTATCGATTGCTTTATGGATAGCTTGTTGATCTCTAAACTAAGGGAGTTATGCTCGAAGCCCAAAAATGCAGACTCAAAAGTTGTCCTGGAGACCGATGGAATAACCTTAGAAAAGAAAGTCCATACATTGGGTACGAAGAAATGAGGAATGGGGAAACAATGTCATCATATGCTACCCTTCTAGCTGTTCAAGATGCATTCTAATAAGTTCCCATGTTTATCATAAGAAAGCTGAATCTTCTGCATATATCCTGTTGTAATGAAAAGACCTCATTTCGAAATTGCCGTTATTAACAAACAACAGATATATAAGGAAACAGTCTTATTTCCTGCGTAGCTTATTTCTAATTTTGTAGCCTTGTTGAAAGTCTTATTTCGACTTTCTTCCAGTCATGATTTTCTACAACGGTATTTGAAAAGTATCAACCCTTGCAACCTATAAAATTTTCTCACTCTCTTCGGAATGTAAACAGAATTTTAGCAAAACCACATATTAAGATAAATAAAAAAAAAAAATATTGAAAAGCTTTTTATCTACTTTTAATTTCAAATAAAAATTCCAGAGTCAGATTACAAAATCAAGATTTATAGAATACTCTACTGAATTTTTTTTGACACATTTTTAGTTACCTATAGTATAATACAATGTTTAAAAGTTTCATGCAGCCTTAAAATATAATAATTTGCCTTCTTGTGATTTTCAATAACGTTTAAAGACTTTGATTTGAATAATAAAATGCATAACAAAAATTAAAATAAAATATTGTTTTAACAAATGAAATTCATAATAACACCCTATGAAATTTTGAACCCATTCTGTACTAATATATAATTTTTTTAATTAATTATGTAACAAAAACGTAACGGTGATATTCGTTTTTTATAATATAAATCAATCTGACATTTATTTTAACTTTATTAATTTTGCTCCAAACCCGCACTTACTTAAAAATTTCCTTAAGTCTAAATTACATAAACATAAACTAAACGTCTGTTTAACTCGAGATTACTTGAATACAAAGTGAAATTATTTTTATTTAAAACACAGGCGCTTGATTAAATATTTGTTAGAATTTCTTACAGAAAAATAATACTTGTTTTTATGTTGCGCATTTGCATATTACTTTCATCAAGCAAACTTCATTACCGATCGTTGTTTATCAGTACCGCTCCAGCAAACCATAGCTTGCTTCTCTTAATATTTGATCCACATATTTCAACTAGCTGCACATAGATTTTTTTTATCCCTTTAGTTCTTAAATAGAACCGTACGTTCCAAAACCACAATACATTATGCATAAAGCCGCTATCTAAACGCTAGCCTACGGCTTATAATATCATTATCCCGCGCTACCAAATTTAATTCTGTCATTTTCAAACTCATCTATTGAATATTCATGAGTGGAGAGAGAAAAATGTTTAAAAGAACCCTTTAGTAACGATAAACATATTAAATAGCCTTCAGGAACGGATTTTCCAAAATCACTTAAAGTTTCCATGTTTTAATACGTAGAAATCAAAATGATTTATTTAAGTGTGTTGAGAAGTTTTTGAAAATTTCCTTTTTGGCTTAACTCTCAGATATTTAACTTGATATTTCGATACATAAATATTGTTTTTCTCTAAAGGTTCCATTGAATCATGTAAACATGTTTTATTTTCAGAAAAAATTTTAAATTTAGAAATCAGAGACTTCATAAAAGAAGACTAGTCGAAGAAATATTTTAAGATTATTTACATATAATTAATTATTCACTTAAGATTTTTTATTCTAAGAAAAAAAAAAGTATTTATTTCATTTTTTTTTTACTTTCTATTGCACTTTACTGATGAAAAATTAAATAATTAAATAAATTAATTATTAATTTAATTTGAATTTTAGTAATATGATTGACTTTCAATTAAATCAGATATAAAATATTTATTTAATTTTATCGTATAAGCTTAAAATTATTAATAAGCTTTTAAAATTATTAATATATTATCATTTGTAAATGCAAATGAAAAGTATAAATATTAACTTGTATTTATTTATTCCCTATATTCTTTTTATTTTAATTACATACAATTATTAGTAGAAAATGCATACATTTTTACAAGGAAATACGTTATTGCAGAAATTCAAACATACATACATACTAGGGATTGCAATATCGGACCAAAAGTTCAATACCGGTATTCGGAATTTTTAAAATCTTAATACCGGGATACCGGTTTTAATACCGGTAGTAGAAATTTTAGAAAAAGAAAGAAAACGCAGGTGTTTTTTTTTTGTTTTATTTGTTGGTTTTATTGAGAATGTAAATATCACAAAAACTCTCGAAATGGCAAACCATCTAAAGGTGTCATTTTACTTATAATTTCATCCAAATTATATTTTTTTTTTCAAAATAATCTAAATTCCTGATGGCTTGGGCTTAGAAACTGTGCTTAAGTTTGTATCTTCATTGCAATTAGATTCTCTCCTCTTTAACAAATTTTTATCATGTTTCGTTTTTAAATGTGTATGGAGTCCGCTTGTACTTCTCCCATTCACTTTAATAACTCTTGAACATTTTTTACATTGTGCCACCATATTCTTTCATCATATAAATAATGAAACCAAACCGAAGTATTATTAACTGGTTTTTTATGCTCTTTAAAGTTATTCTTATTCATTATTATGGGGTATTATTTATGAGTATATGTATATAATAAATCTGAAAAATATTTTGAATCTAAAGTATGATATGCTAATACAATGTGATTAACAAACTCCCCAATTTAAAAAAATATCGAAATATTACACACTTTATTCATAACTACAATCTTGTTTTTCATAGATAAGAATTTCTAGTTTTCAGATAAGAATTCACAGATAAGAATAGGAATTTCACAGGTAAGAATTCTTTCACAGATAAGAATTCTAAATTTCTAGTAAATACCGAAAAAAACGGTATTTAAACTAGTGAATACCGGTATTACAAAATTGTACAAATGACTCAAAATACTGGTATTCGGTATCACGGTATACCGGTATTGCAATCCCAAATACATACGTTAAGTAGTACAAAATATAATTTACATCTGATAGAAAATATTAAAAATATAAAGTTTCACTATTAATGATTGATTTCAATGATTATTATCATAATATATACATTATAAAAGGTAAATGCTAATTATAATTATATCGATATTAATTAAGTTTCAAATGGAAATATTGATCACAGATTTTAAAATTTTGGGATTTTTTATTTAATATTGCTATAATAATTGGTGAAAATAGTGATGCATAAAAACTGCTTATTAAAAATAAAAACTTTGGTGTGGCGCATTTAATAAATGCAACTTTAACTTTTGATTTCAAGTGTCATATATTTGATTTTTTTTAATATAAACCTGTTAGTATATGCTTTTTTTAATATATATGATTTTATATATATATATATATATATATATATATATATATATATATATATATATATATATATACGCGTAATCTTATATATAGTCTATATTTATATATATATATATGGAGAAATACAGACTTACCTCAATTAAATTTAAAATTCATTATTGTGTAAAATATGCTTATTATCAAAAAATGAAACATAGCAATTAATATTTTGGTTTGAATGTATTTGTTTTTAAAAAAAAGTGCAAAAAATTTATAAATGGCATTGCTTGTAAACTACTTGTAAATTTTATCTATGCAACAACTATTAAGCATTGGTCGACCATCTAATTCTCATAGTTATTTGAAATTTCGAAAGCAGTCAATTAAAATATATTCAATTTGAATTCATTAAACTAATATGATTAAAATTATGCTTAATTAGTTTAAATATGATTTAGATGCTCTATTTTTTTAATTTTATTTAATTAAAACAAAATATGTAAAATAGAATTCATTAATTTTATCACAAAAAAATCTTTTAAAAAGAAAAAAGGTGGAAATTGATTTGCTAAATATTATAACTTAAGGAATTATGAATGAGTATTATGATTTAACTAAGAATTAACTAATTAAATAAACTACTTAATTTATAACTAAGATTTTTCTTTTTTTATCAGCTTTCAAGATTTTCAAAATAAATAAAAAAATAAATAAAGGTACGTTCATGTAATATTTTAATGTGATCATTTTAATATGAACATCATAAATATAAATAATTTAATGTAAAATACAAAAAAAAAAAAAAAAAAAAAAAGTTCTTCGAAATTTAAAAACCCTTTTGCTAAACACTATTTTATAGTTGGATGCCCAGATTTAAAAATATGATGTAGCGGTATTTGTATAGTACACGATAACTTTAAAATTGACGAGTTTTGCATAAGTAGAAAAATTTCAATTATGATATTTTATATCAGTATCTGTTAAATCAACATAATTTTAAAGTATTAATACTTTTCTATTATAATGAAAATTTAAAAATCTTATTTCAGATAAAATAAACATTGAGTTTTAGTTATTTGTAAAACTAAAACTATACTGTAAATTATATTTCTTTAAAAACACCACTCAAAAAAAAAAAAAAAAAAAAAAAACACACGTTTATTCCTAAAATTTAAAATCACAACAGACATAAATAATTAAATTTTTTTTAATTTAATTTTACAAAAATCCTAGTATACCGCAAAACATTATTATATTAGGCTTAAAAGAAGTAAGAAGCAAACAAATCAATGATAAATAATAAAAATAATAAATAAATGATAAAGTTAAAAGTAAACATGATATTACAAAAGAATAAATAACAAAACGAATATTATTTTCTTCATTTTTAACACAAAATGAAGCGAAACTATTAATTTCCATCACCTTTTAGAAGAACTTACATAAAGTTTATCTAATAAGGAATACCATTACATATTACACATTGAAAATAAAGTGCCAAGTAGACACCAGGACTTGCTAGTTGATAACAAACTTTCCATATCTTTATTTGTAAATTAACTTTCTTTGCATTACATTTTGTGATTAGAATTAAAAAAATATTTATGGTTATTGTATATTAGCTAATCATTTTTTAAATTTTATAGCTTCGAAAATCATTCAAAATCATAATAACATCACAACAAGAACACTTACTAAGAAGGCATCAGCACTTATTACATATCATTCGTTTTTATATTCGTTAATAATAAATAAGCGCTACACTTAATCGTTACACCAGATTTTCTGAATATAATGGCAAGAATTTTATAATAATAACAAGACAAGGTTTGAAGGAAAAAAAACTCAACACATGTTAGATGTCCTCCCATTTTTCTAATCATTAATAATAAATCAGCTTCATCATGATGATGGATTTCTCCCTTAATTTCCCCGACAGTTACCGGTTATTTGTTACAAAAGGACAATGAAAGCGTTCATAGAGAAGGCTGATGATGAGCTGCACTATGAATCGTAGCGTTGCTTCAGATATATTATTACTGATCTACATGATTAATGCCGATGGCATTGCTCTTATTAACTGCATCCTGCCGGAAAATGATATTTATCACTTCGTGACAATGAATCAATGTCCTAAATGAGATCTTGACTTCATCATTAGGCAGAAAATGGGACTGTGACTTCATCTCACTGCGTCATTAGGGCAGAAAATTTCAATTTCATAATGCTAAAGTAACTCTATATATTTTTGATGCTATTTATTATTATGACTCAATAAAATAGCTCTTGTAGATGGTTTTTTTTTCTTTCATGGCGAACTTTATTTAAAATACATATTAGTAATTATAAATATAATAAATAATTAAGGGTGGAAAAAATGTCTATAGATATTTTGAATCCATATCATGAAAATATATTATTTTAAAATATGCCAAAGAAAATTATTTCCAAATGTTAAAGATAAATCCTTAATGTCATTCAAATTGAATTACACAACACACACACACACACACACACACATATATATATATATATATATATATATATATAATATATATATATAAATAGATAGATATATACATAGATGGATAGATGGATAGATAGATAGATAAATAGACAGATAGACAGATAGATGGATAGATAGATATAGATAGATAGATAGATAGACAGATAGACAGATAGATAAATAGATACAGATAAAGACATATATTTCTTCATAAAGCAATTTTGAATTTCCTCAAACCCACAAGAATTTCCAAACTTCCAAAATTATTTTCTAAAGTTAATTAAACATCCATATCTAAGATCCAAAGTGCTACATTTCATAAACACAGTTCATATTCATATATACATATATATATATATCCAATTATGAGATTTGAAATGCAGCTCTTTGGACTTAGATATGAATGTTTAATTGACTTTAGAAAAAATTTTGCAACTGCTAAATAGATTGCTGAGAGTTTGGGAACTGATGTGAGTTTGAGAAAATTCAAAATTGCTTCATGAAACTCTTTCCGGAGAAAAAAAAAAAAAATGTAATAAAGGAAAATTAGGTTTTATCATCAATGAATAAAGAGAGAGACATTGGCCAGCAAAAATAAAAATCTCTCCCAACTGAATAGAAATCCCCATGCATCCTGTGCAATCATGTAAATTGGATGCCATTCCTGCCGAAGAAAATCAAACTGTTTCTTTCTGAAGTATATCCAGCAGGAAGCACATAAATCGCATTTAAGATACTGGAGCCTTAAAAGACACTTCAAACTGTAGAGAAGTTTTATTCATGCGACAAGAGACCGAATTGCGTGCGATGTTGGGAAAATCAGCTCCTAGAAAGTACACCCCGGCCCATTTTTCAAGAAGATTACACTAGTCCGTGGAGCACGAGCAGGGGGATCCCTGGAAAAGAAGATAGAAGAGATAAAACCGAATCTGAGAGCACTACCGCCTAAATTTAGCAATCCGTGTTTTAGGGGCATCTATTTGTGCAGCGAATAATGGGTTCTTATCAGATCTGGATCTCATTTCTTCTTTCTTCTTCTTTTTTTTCTTTCTTTCAGAAAATAGATGCAGAAAAACAAATCAATTCTGAAGATGAGAACTGCGATACTTTTTTTTTTTGGATTGGTATACAATGTATACAATTGACCTCAAATATTCCCAAAAGAAAAACAATTAACAAATAATAGCCTAAATATGTATAGCATTAAAATTCGCATTTAAAAAAAAAATTACATTAGTTAAAATTTGTATTGAAATAAAATTATTTTAAATCGGTTTAAGCTTTCACAGTCATTGAGAATTTAAATTTTGCAATCTTTTTTTTAGAGAAATATTATTATTTTTAATATGGTTTAATTTCAAAAGTTTAATATTTTTCTGTTTCTAATATATAGATCAGAAATGGTATCATATCGCAATATTACACGAAATATTATGAAAAACAAAATTGATAATAGAATGCTGAATATTATTGTAAAGAAAATTACTTTTTACACATAATTTTTAAATTTTAAATTTAAATTAAGTGTAATCAATATTCCATATGTAAATCTGTATATATAGCTTGGCAATTCCACCAATTAAATTTAATAATCAATTTTCGAAAATATTTAGTTTGCAGCATAGTAATTTAATGAATCATATTTTTTTCAAGTTTCTTAAATTTTAGAGATGCAAAAACACAAAGAAATAAATATAAAATAAGTTTTTAAACTGGTACGCTAGATACAATAAAAAATAAACAACTGTGTCTTTTCTTTTTAAATAAAACTTCATTAAAACTTTATTTATCACTTAATTTTTATATTCATTTTCGATTTTTACTAGTACTTATAAGATACTTTTTAATTAATTATGAATTTTCTTTCTAAAAGTAAAGTAGTCAAGTATAAGTAGATTTTAATAAAGTAAAGTAAACAATAACTTCCAGCTAGATTTAACTTTTATCGAAATAAATTTCTTATGTTAAAAATAAAATAATTTTTTAAAAACTATTATAGAAAATTTTTTTGCTGTATCTATATATTATATAAAATCATGAAAGTTAAGAGAATTTTTACTTTTTTGACTGAATATCTATGGGCAAATTATAATGGAATTTTATTAAATCGTTTTTTTTTTTTGTAATACAAATAAATAGCTACTGAGCAACACAGTACACATGCATGATAAAATATATAACCTATCAATGCAGTAAAATCTAAAAAATCTAAACAGAGAAAAGGGTTAATGGGAGTATGGTGCCCTCTTACAATTATACATTTTCACAGCGTGAATTCCTACTGAGATATGAAATTTCTGTATCATTATGGCAGTCAGTTCTACTGTCCAACAACGCAGTTTACAAACTATTGATAGTTCTGAGAAGTGGAAAGCGAGTTGCAATTATGCTCCATAGATTGTTCCAGGTATGCTCTAAAGGGTTTCTGAAGATCTTGTTAGCTATTCCTACAAGTGAATATCCTCCTCTTCTAGATATTCATCCACTAGATAAATCTTATTTAGATGTGCTTTAATAAAAGTGCTTTCAAAAATAGTATTTATCTTATTAAGATAAATCTTATTTAGATTCTTTGAAACTGATTCAGAAACAATTGCACCTGTAAAAAGGGGAATATAAGATATCACAGCAGTCACAGAGGCTTAACCAACAGGGAAAATGTGCATACCTTCAAAACTCCACTGCCCTAAAGCTATTAAATGTTCGTTGATATATAGTAGATTCCTTATTACGTGTTAAATGAATGTCAACCGTGGATAAATATTCCAACAAAACAAATGGAAGGAGAATAACAAATGAACGGAAATCGAGGCTTATCGGGGAATAAGATGATCCCTTGAATCTCTTGTCTAAAGTGGTTGTTTCCGGTATTATAGAAATTGCAATATAAATCATTATATTATAATATATATACACTGAAGTGACAAAAGTCATGGGATACCTCTTAATATCGTGTCGGCCCTCCTTTCGCCCGGCGAAGTGCAGCAACTCGACGTGGCATGGACTCAACAAGTCGTTGGAAGTCTTCTGCAGGAATATTGAGCTATGCTGTCTCGATAGACGTCCATAATTGTGAAAGTCCATAATTGTGTAATTGTTCGTCCATGGCTTCGTGGGGTCTGTGCCACACTCGAACCCTACCATCAGCTCTTACCAACTGAAATCGGGACTCATCGGACCAGGCCACGGTTTTCCATTCATCTAGGGACCAACCGATATGCTCACGTGCCCACGAGAGTAGCTGCAAGCGATGTCGTTCTGTCAGTAAAGGCACTCGAGTCGGTCTTCTGCTGGAATAACCCAAGAAAGCCAAATTTCTCCGCACAGTTCTAACAGACAAGTCCCTTGTACGTCCCACATTGATTTCTGCGGTTATTTGACGCAGTGTTGCCTGTCTGTTAGAATTTACGACTCTTTGCAGACGTCGCCGGTCTCGGTCGTTAAGTGCAGGCGGTCGACCACTGCGCTGTCCATGGTGGGATGTTATGCCTGAAATTTCATACTCTCGGCACACTCTCGACACAGTGGATCTGGGAATGTTGAATTCCCTAACGATTTCCCGAAATGGCATGACCCATGCGTCTAGCTCCAACTAACATTCCGCGTTCAAAGTCTGTTAATTCCCGTCGTGCGGTCATCATCACGTCAAAACCTCTTCACATGAATAACTTGAACAGAAATGAAAGCTCTGCGAAAGCACTGCGCATTTATACCTGTTCTACGCGATGCTACTGCCATCTAAAAATTTGCATATTGCTATCCCATGACTTTTGTCACTTCACTGTATATTAATGTAATATAAATATTTTAATGGATAAACATCTATTATTACAGTTATTTTTCCAACAGAATAAATATAACTAAACTGTTCGCATAATTTGAACGCTTTACTGGGAGTTATCGCAATCTTATTCTATCATCAAAATGTGTATGAATCATTTAACTTATTTCAATTGAATTTATCCGAATGATGAGAAAAATCCACGAATTATGAACAAAGCTCGAAAATTTCAAGCATACGTTTAAAACCTTTTTCCCTTCATGTAGGGGAAAAGGTGTTATACCTCATTTATACCTCACTTAATACTTCATTTATAAATGTACAATTCTCAAGTATTCTACTTTCGATATCTATATATTGATTTGAAAGTTTTAAGAGTTTCGAGAAAGTTAGCGAAACATGTTAATTCTCTTAAGATGGAAGCTCATTGAACTAATTAAATATTTGATAATCCACATAATTATCTCAAAATATCAATTAGTAGATCACGATGTCAATTGTTATTATCAGATAATGAATAGAAAGCATATAATTTATAAATTCCACTGATCATTTCAGATGATATATTAGATTAGATAGAGCATAGCTTCGAGGCAGATTCACTTAATTAATGGCTACCGTAAAATCGAATTACTATATTTATGAATATTCTAGTATAGGATAAGAATTTCCTTCATTATATATTGAAACTGGCTTGTATCAGGCTCTCAGTATCTAAGAACGAGGAAGTTTGTGATGTAATAATTTGGATATCCATAATATAGTTTATAGATCTGTTTTCCGGACAGCAAATAATATTTCTTATAAGTCCTGCTGTCTACCATTATATATTTATTTTCTAGATTTTTTGCTGAAAACTTATGCAACCAATGGATCAATATGGATATTCATCCTTGAATATATTATTCGACATTTACCTTATACATGTGATTTTTATGAACTTTTAAATGTATAATAGCAATATATTTTATCCACCAATAAAGTACCCTCTAACAAAAAAAAAATAAATAAATTAGCAAAATATTATAATAAGTTATATGTCGTTGCTTAACATAATTTTTCAATGTTGTTATGAGAGATTTCTTTGGTGAATTAAGATAGTTGTTTTTGTATGTGATTTTAATATAATATATTAATAATATATTAAATAAATCAATAAGAAATCCTTCCATATTGATAGTTTTCTTTTTGTAATCAGAATCTGATAGTGATAGTCATTACGTCGCTTGACATTAATTTTACGTCATTTATCTAAATATATTGAACGGTAATAGAATTTAAATTATGCATAATTAAAAAATTAGACATAAAATTTGATATTTTATTGTACTGATGTCCTGTAAATATTGTGATATTTAGAACGATGTCGGAAAAAGTGTTATAGTAGTTGTTTTTATTGGAAAACGTTAAAAAATGTAATATTTTAAAGAAAAATGTATGTGAATTTTGAGAAATTTTATTCAATATGATGTATACACAAAGGGCACCAACATAATAATTATTGAAAGAAAAAAATATTATAAAATTAATGATGTAAAAATTGTTAAATGTAATAAAAAAGTAATGACGAATTTAATGATATAATGTAATAAAATAACTCTTTCTCCCTTTCTCTGTATCTTTTTTTACTTTACTACATTTTTTATTAATAACTGAGGTACTGTATTTTATTTGATAACAGTAACAAATGCCCGTACCAATCTTACATAAAATATGCAATGGCTTTCTTTTACGACTAGATTGCTTTTATAGATTAGGTATAAATAATTAATTTTGATACATTGAATTTATTCGACATCAATAAATTTTTTTCATAAAATTTATTTCATCAATCCTAGTTTTAAAAAATTAATTAATCTCTAGTCAATTTTGATAGATCAATTAAATTTGGAAAAATATATATAAATTTGCATGAAAATATTACTTCCATCTAAGATATTATTTTTTTAAATGATACGCTATTTCAACAGATTATCTTTAATTTTTAGACTTTATTTGTAAATAAATATAAAGGATTTTTTTTTTTTTAAATTGCAGAGCTACTTGTTACAAACATACCCACATGCTCAGTTAGGTTTTACTTAAGGGGAATGGCTCAACAAAAAATGATGACGTGTCAATAGATCATATTAAACTCTAAGTAATAGAAAAGCTATCAGAAATCAAAATTCTATATATTTTAATTAATACTTTTCACATTGCACTAAAATACATAAAAAAAGGTGAACGTTAAAATTAAGAAATATTACACACACAAAAAAAAAAATTAATAATTTCTGAAAATAATTACATAAGCAATAATATATTCTCGTTCGACAGTTTATCGATTACATATTTTATGCCAATTTCAATATTTTGATGAATATTTAATAAAACCATACCAGGAAAATTTCAGCTCATTCAACAAATTCAAGTGTGATAGTAAAATTGATACAAGAAAAGCACTTATCAGTTTTTATTTAGAAAGAAATAATAACTTTGCGTAAGTATAGAAATAAGCAAACCCATTTTTACTTTTACTTTTTATGCATTTTACTGTTTATGAATAAGACATTTACTTCGAATTAGTCTCATATTTTAATAAAATTAAATCTTTAATAAATCGTGATCGACCAATAATTGGACAATTACTATTTTAAGTTTTAGAAACATGATCTGTAATCTACGCATAATATTAAGTTTTCTAAAATGTATATGTTAAAATTAAAAAATTACTTCAGATATTTGTCTTATTTCCAACTTAAAAAATTAAGGTATATATTTTCTGATTTAAGTAAAGTGTTAAGTAAGTGTTATATTATTGTGTTAACAATAAGATGATTAAATATTAAATATTTGTGTCTAAATAAAAATGTGTTAAAAATTTAATTCATTATTTTGCATGCATATAATTTAAACAACAAATCTATTTTTAATAAAGAGTGACGTTTTAATATAAAATGAATTATCTGCTTCTGTATTATGATGAAGTTAAAATTTCAGACCTAATCTTTAATTCATAAGAATAAGTTTATGCATTATGTGTTATCCATAAATATATTAATCATGAGCCATGTATTATGTATTCACCATTTTCCATTAGAAAATTGCGCAAAACATATTTTGGAGTTCATCAATTTATAATTTAATCAGAATCGTTGTATTAAACTTAATAGAAAACTGCATCCATACACCAGAGCTACCCTAATTACGAACTCCACCAGAATTCAATTCCGACTAAAGCTTGGAGATCCTTTATGCTTTTCCCCCAATCCTGGCTTGAAAACAAATTCCAGAGAAGTAGAGGGAAAACCGTGGGTGAAATAATTCCCTCCATCTCATTCACAGTGAGGTGAGAATATTGCCCCATAAATATGCAAAGCCACGTCTAAGAACCCATTTCGGTATCACTGCTCATGAAATATTCGCCGAATCGAAGGCCGCTGCTTAGCATACTGGGGTAACGTGACTGAGACAATTTGCACTGCTGTTAACACTGCTCCATTGCGACCCCGATCAAAGACTTTGTGAATGTGTGCAATGGCCTGCCCATTCTCTGCTTTTGTAAAGAATGGGTTAAAATGACCCACGTGACACTGTAACTTACTACAACCCCAAGAAAATTGTTATCATTCACGCGAAATTCTCATCTTCATAAATTGGTTGTTTTACTGACACCACGGAACGCGGTTTCAGCAAGGTTCGTTCGTCATCAATTGTCTAAATTTTCTGAATGGAACTTTTGAATTTTTGGCTCATTTACGGAGATGCGTCTTGCTTTACGTGAATGTCCCGTAATAATAAGCTGAGAAGTTTTAAAATGTGCATTTCTTTTGATATTGTATGAGAGTTATTTACTTTATTTTATTCCATAAAATAAAATGTAGGGTTATTTGTGCAAAATGAAATGTACTGTTATTTAGAAAATTTAGTTTTAATAATATTGGCAATTCTTTTATATTTAAAGCATTTTCAAAAACATTTATCATTATAATTGATGAAAAAAATGATTTTTTTAATAAAAAGTTTGATGTTTCATTCATTTGATGTTTTTGATTAAAAATATGATGTTTTGAATAAAATGTTTGATGTGTGATGCTTTTGAATCAAAAGTACGATGTTTTGAAAAAAAATTTTTGATGTTTTTGAATAGCATATTATTTCATCAATTTATTTTTAGAATTTAACCTACACGAATACATCAATTTAAAAATTCATACTTAGCATTGACTTATGATTTGTTATAGTCATATTATAAAAAAAGTGGTTATTAGTTATTCTTAATTTAAGTCAATACAGATTTCAGTTAACTCCATTACATACACATTTGTTATATTTGGAGAAATCATTAATATCTAAAAAACAAATCATAGAATTATACTTAGCTTTGATATATTCGAAAGCTTTTTATATTGCCAATCAATAGAATATAGCATTGAATTATTTAATAGAAATTCCCTTAATCGGGAATTCCAGTTAACTTCTACATGATTCTGAAGAAAAAAACAATGTATAGAATTAGATACATGAAAGACTTTGCAAAAAAAAAAATGTTATTTTCAAATTAAGACTTTTGAAATGAAAATGATAAAAATTTAGTTGGAAATTATATAATGAATATACTGAATATTTTACAATGACATTTTACATTTTAATTTGACATATTAGTAGCTTGTTGTAATTGATGAATTTCCATTATATAAACAAAAAAAGTTTCTATGAAATTCAAATAATTAATCCACAGAAAAATAATGATAAATATAATATAATCCTACAACAATTTGCTTTATTGATTCTAATTTATGATTTATTGATATCTAATAAACAGCAAACCATTTAAGAACGAAAACAGTTAACATTATAATTGAGCTTTTGATGTTTTTGAACAAAATATTATTTTATCAATTTATGTTTATAATTTAACCTACACATTAATACATCAACAAAATTAAAAGCCTTTTCGAAAAAGAGTTTCGCATTTAGCCTCATGTTTCCCATTAATTCTACAAAATACATTTTTTTTTTCTTATAAAATACAGTACATGGAAATACAAATGCATGGCACTAATTAATTTCTGATCACTTTAACAACATAAATCAATCAATTCTAAAAAAAATGTTTATAATTTATTGTCCAAACACTATAATGAGAAACATTTAGGAGTTGTGGTGAACGCAATTGAATAAAAACTTGGTAGAAATAATAAATCTCTTGGATTAACCAATTAATTTATTATTTGTTAGACAAACACTTTCGCAAAATATTGATGATAAACATGCGAAAATGTTTATTCATTAATGAGTTTTCAACAACAACATTGACCAAAAATATCAATAGGAAAAAACCTTTCAGCAATTCTGACATTGTGGATGAATGAATCAACTTGCCAGCTGAAACATTTTTTTTCTTACTTTTCATAATGAAAATTAGTTTTCTTTCACAATTTTTTTTCAACAAATGAAGCTAATGGCAATATGTTTTTGGCCTTTGTAGAATCTAATAATTATCGAAACTCATTATTTAGTACAGGAGGAGGGGTGGTGGGTGATAATATAGAAGATCATTATTCACCTTAAATGAATGAGTCCGCATCTAAATGTTGGTTATTTGAAAAGTTTTAGCGGTGCGTCAGAACAAGTTAACCTTCATTAAGATTTCTGATATTTATGAACCGCAATTCTTGCAAAAGGAAACATTTGTGGAACTAATTTGAAAAAAAAATGTAATAATTTTTTTTTTTTTTTGCAATATTAGCGAATTCATTAATTTGAAAACTGAAGAATAAATTTTAACTTAATTACATCTCCAGTTGTTGAAAAAAAGCAATTTCTATGTTATAAAATATTATTAATCTTAACTTCAGTTAACTAGAACTCTTTTAACTACTTTTTATTATAAGTTCAAATATAATACACTTTTTGCATGTAAAGGATTGATTGTTATAATACTATAACATAGAAATGGTACATTCGGTTGTTTAATTAGTCAGTTGAAATTAAGTTGCGATGATTAAATACTTCAAGGTTTAATTATGGTTTTAATTATAAGTTTAATTAAAGTTAAATTATGAGTTGCAAAAGAAGGGTGGGTTGTTTTTTTTTTTTTTTTTTGTATATTTTAAGCAGGGTTCTACAATATTAATTTTCTGGTATCATTCATAATATTTCATTAATTCATCAAAATGAGTAATTACCTGATTTTTAATACTTTTAAATTAATTTCCCGCTTGAAATTATTTTTTATTCAAAACAATTTTAGAAACATGTTAGTGATTTTAATTGAAACTCTTACAAAAAGGATAATTTTTTAGTAAATATTACCACGGTGTTCTTTCAGCATAATAAATTTTTTGTTTGAATTCATAAAATATAATTTTTTTCTTCTCTATAGTTAGTATAAAATCATTGATACCTAAAAATAGAATAATTCAATTTCTTTTTTTCGTGGAAACGACAGGATGCGTTTACCTTGATAATTAACGTTTCTGTTTCCATAGATTCCTCCAAATTTCATCTTACAGCAAATTTTCATGAATATGTGTTTAAAAACTTCTATTATATTCTAGCAATTATTTCAAAGAAGCGTGAATCAAATTAAAATATTTTAAAGATAATTTAAAACTTTATTTTAAAATAGAAAATATTATCAAACATATAATATATCATTCTTAAAACTGAAATCTTTAAAAATTATATAGAATTTTAATTAAATTAAAATTTTCATATAACATGTTAAAAATTTAATTCATTATTTTGCACGCATATAATTTAAACAACAAACCTGTTTTTAATAAAGAGTGACGTTTTAATATAAAATGAATTATCTGCTTCTGTATTATGATAAAGTTAAAATTTCCCAGCTAATCTTTAATTCATAAGAACAAGTTTATGCATTATGTGTTATTCATAAATATATTAATCCTGTTCCATGTATTATTTATTCATCATAACGATTTTCCATTAGAAAATTGCACAAAAACATATTTTGGAGTTCATCAATTTATAATTTAATCAGAATCGTTGTATTAAACTTAATAGAAAACTGCACCCATACACCAGAGCTACCCTAATTACGAACTCCACCAGAATTCAATTCCGACTAAAGCTTGGAGATCCTTTATGCTTTTCCACATCTTGGCTTGAAAACAACTTCCAGAGAAGGGTAGGGAAAAAAGCTGTTGGTGAAATAATTCCCTCCACCTCATTCACAGTGAGGTGAGAATATTGCCCCATAAATATGCAAAGCCACGTCTAAGAACCCATTTCGGTATCACTGCTCATGAAATATTCGCCGAATCGAAGTCCGCTGCTTAGCATACTGGGGGGTAACGTGACTGAGACAATTTGCACTGCTGTTAACACTGCTCCATTGCGACCCCGATCAAAGACCACCTTCTTTGTGAATGTGTGCAATGGCCAGCCCATTCCCTGCTTTTGTAAAGAATGGGTTAAAATGACCCACGTGACATTGTAACTTGCTACAACCCTCAAGAAAATTGTTATCATTCACGCGAAATTCTCATCTTCATAAATTGGTAGTTTTGACTGACACCACGGAACGTGGTTTCAGCAAGGTTAGTTCGTCATCAATTGTCTAAATTTTCTGAATGGAACTTTTGAATGTTTGGCTCATTTACGGAGATGCGTCTTGCTTTTATACGTGAATGTACCGTAATAATAAGCTGCGAAGTTTTAAAATGTGCATTTCTTGGATGGGGTATGAGAGTTATTTACTTTCTTTTATTGTATAAAATAAAATTTGAGGTTATTTTTACAAAATTAAATGTATTATTATTGTGAATATTTAGTTTTGATAATATTTACGGCAATTGTTTTAATATTTTAAGAATTTTCTAACTTATTAAGTATTGAAACTTTAAAGCATTTTCAAACATTTATCATAATAATTGCTGTTTTCATGTTTTTAAATAAACTATTACTTTATTAATTTATTGTTAGAATTTAATCTACATTAATACATCAAAAAATTCAAACTTAACATTAGCTTACTATTTATTACAGTCATATGATTATTAGTTATTCCTTAATTTAAATCATTACAAATTTCAGTTAACACCATTACATAAACATTTGTTATATTTGGAGAAATAAAAAAAAAATTATACAATTATACTCAAGCTTTTTGATATGTTTGAAGGTGTTTTATATTACCAATCAATAGAAATATATTTTAATTGCAATTGGAACTCTCGTTAACCTACACATGATTCTGAAGAAAATACAATGCATTAGATACATAAAAGACATTGGCATAAAATGTTATTTTTAAATTAAGACGTTTGAATTGCAAATGATAAAACTATAGTAGCTTATTATTTGTTATTTGAAAGAATATGCTCTATAATTTACGGTGTTGCATAATTTTGGCATCTTAGTTGTTTGTTTTGAATTTCCTTAAGTTTTATTTAGAAAGAAATAATAACTTTGCGTAAGCACAACAATAAGCAAACTCATTTTTACTTTTACTTTTTATGCATTTTACTCTTTATGAATACGACATTTACTTCGAATTAGTCTTATATTTTTTTATAAAAACAAATCTTTAATAAATCGTGATCGACCAATAAACATTTTATGTTATAGAAACATCTTCTGTAATCTACGCATTATACTAAATTTGCTAAAATGTCTATATTAATATTAAAAAAAATTACTTCATATATTTGTCTGATTTCCTATTTAAAAAATTCAGGTATATATTTTCTGATTTAAGTAACGTTATTTGTATTATATTAACAATAAAATGATTAATATTAAATATTTGTGTCTAAATAAAATGTGTTAAAAATTTAATTCATTATTTTGCATGCATATAATTTAAACAACAAACTGTTTTTAATAAAGAGTAACGTTTTAATATAAAATAAATTATCTGCTTCTGTATTATGATGAAATTAAAATTTCAGAGCTAATCTTTAATTCATAAGAATAAGTTTATGCATTATGTGTTATCCATAAATATATTAATCATGTGCCATGTATTATGTATTCATCATTTTCCATTAGAAAATTGCTCAAAACATATTTTTGGAGTTCATCAAATTATAATTTAATCAGAATCGTTGCATTAAACTTAATAGAAAACTGCATCCATACACCAGAGCTACCCTAATTACGAACTCCACCAGAATTCAATTCCGACTAAAGCTTGGAGAACCTTTACGCTTTTCCCCCAATCCTGGCTTGAAAACAAATTCCAGAGAAGTAGAGGGAAAAAGCTGTGGGTGAAATAATTCCCTCCACCTCATTCAGAGTGAGGTGCGAATATTGCCCCATAAATATGCAAAGCGACGTCTAAGAACCCATTTCGGTATCACTGCTCATGAAATATTCGCCGAATCGAAGGCCGCTGCTTAGCATACTGGGGGTAACGTGACTGAGACAATTTACACTGCTGTTAACACTGCTCCATTGTGACCCCGATCAAAGACCACCTTCTTTGTGAATGTGTGCAATGGCCTGCCCATTCCCTGCTTTGTAAAGAATGGGTTAAAATGACCCACGTGACACTGTAACTTACCACAACCCCCAAGAAAATTGTTATCATTCACGCGAAATTCTCATCTTCATAAATTGGTTGTTTTACTGACACCACGGAACGTGGTTTCATCAAGGTTCTTTCATCATCAATTGTCTCAATTTTCTGAATGGAAGTTTTGAATTTTTGGCTCATTTGCGGAGATGCGTCTTGCTTTACGTGAATGTCCCGTGATCATAAGCTAAAAGTTTTAAAATGTGCATTTCTGTGATGGGGTATGAGAGTTATTTACTTTCTTTTATTGTATAAAATAAAATGTAGTGTTATTTGTGCAAAATGAAATTTACTGTTATTTAGAAATATTTAGTTTTAATAATATTTATGGCATTTTTTTATATTTAAAGCATTATCAAACTTGTACAGATTGAATACGATTATTACAGTCATGTTAAAAAAATTATACCTTAATTTAAATCATTACAGATTTCAGTTAACTCCATTACATAAACATTTGATGTATTTGGAGAAATAAAAAATATAAATTATGACGAATTAAATATAAATTAATATATTCGAAGCATTTTATGTTAGCAATCAATAAGAATATGTTTTTAATTGAAATGATTTTAGAATTTAAAATAGATTAATAATAATTAAAATTCAAACTTTGCCATTTATTAGTATTTTATAATAAAAATGTTTTATTTTATTTTAATTTAAATCATTACAAATTTCAGAAACTCCATTGCATAAACATTTTTATATGGAGAAATAAAAAAAAAAGTTCTAGAATTATACTAGTGGAAAGCTTTTTATGTTACCAATCAATAAGAATATGTTTTAATAGAAATTAGGATTACCTATGCCTTATTCTGAAGAAATATACAAGGCATTAGATACACAAAAAAAGACATTGTCATAAAATGTTATTTTTCAAATTAAGACGTTTAAAATGGAAAGGATAAAAATATAGTTGGAAATTATTTAAAAATTATACTGAATATTTCACGGTGACATATTTTACATATTTTAGTAGTTTATTATAATTCTTGAATTTCTTTATATCAACAAAACATTATCTATGAAATTCAAAATGTAATTAATCCACAGAAAAATAACGATAACTATAATATAGTCCAACAACAATATGCTTTATTGATTCTAATTAATCATTCATTAATATCTAATAAACAGCAAACTACTTAAGAACGAACATTTATCATAATAATTGCTCTTTTGGTGTTTTTAAACAAAATATGATTCATCAATTTATGTTTAGAGCTTAACCTACATTAATACAACAGCAAAATTGAAACTTAGCATTGAATTATTATAAAAAAACGACCATTAGTTATTCCTTAATTTAAATCATTACAGAATTCAGTTAA
>BPLR01013508.1:0-48201 GCA_021605095.1 Caerostris extrusa
TTTCATAGCAATATCAACAACTTATTTTGTAATTACATTATTTTCTAGTATTTATGTTGAAGTTGAAAGTCAGATAAGCAAAAATCGGTAAATATTATATTACAAATGCAATTATGTAATCCAGCAAGAGAAAAGTAGTAACAAATCTCAAATTATACATTATTTTATTCTGCCTCGGACACATGTAAAGCGCTGATTCGCTCTCGTACAGCGTTTCTGAGAACGCTGTAATTCTGAATTGTACTCGGAAATCTAATTGAAGCTCTTGAATTCAAATCATGCTTCGATGGAAGCGATATCTCATCCAATTTGGGTTTGCGGTCAAGCTTTTAAGTAGGTCCCGAATTTCATCCGGATCAAGTTTCCATCCAACTTGCCTCTTGAGTCAGAAAGGATTAGAGAGTTCTACCTGATTAATAAACTCGAGCCCCTCTTCACTCAGGCATAATCAGATCCCATCGATAGAGGCGATTCGATTAATTGAGATGGAGATATCTGAATCGATCTCGCGGTTAGGATTGTGGTATGAGAAGATTTTTATCTGATTAAAAATTTTTTAAGGCGTTTGTAAATAAATACTGTAAAGTTTGTCTTAGAGGGATTAATGTTTTTTTTTTCAAGAGAAACTTTATTTATTATTTTTAATTATTTATTTTCAACTATCTATATTAGTTTTATTATTGTGTGTAAGCATGGTGTTGTTCTGGTATGAGATCAGCGACATTCACAAAAAATGCATTTTAAAAAAATTAGTAAAAGTTGTTATTAAAACATATTAATCTCATCATGCACTAAATAAAACTTTCATTTCAGAAACCTTTATTTAAAATAAACCAAGGGTTCTCAAACTTTTTGAAGTCAGGCAGTATTTAAAATCCCTAAAAATAACTGTAGGCGCATTAAATACAAATTCGTGAGAAATATGTTATAATAAAGTGTAGGATACTATAGAAAAATAATGCGATAAAAAAAAGAAACATACTTAAATTTATTTACTCTTGTGTTTATAATATACACGATGCCTAAAGTGTCTAAGGAATTTCTTCTATGCTTGAGATGTATATGAAAGGCGAATTCTCCTTTCTCGTCAGTATATTGAAGATTTATACTTAATTAAGCTTAGAGTAAAAATCCTTATTCATGTAAACATGATGCTGAAAATTATAGTAAAAATGCTGAAACCTTTTTGAGATATTGACATGAATTTTTCTTTTATAGGAATCCAAATGTTTATAAGAGACTTATATTTAATCCTCAATTCACAATATAACTAGGTATATGGGGCATTTGTTAAAATTGAATGTAATTAATGTATGGGGTTTTATTTTGACTCTCATATTATATAAAAGCAAAAACTGCATTTGTTAAAAATTAATGTAATTATTGTATTTTTTTTTTGACTAAATCTCATATTATATCAAACTGAAAAATTATTGTAATTATTGTATGGGGATGAAAAAATTTTAAAAATTGTTAAAAATGTTAAGGAGTTGTTAAGGAAAAATAAATTAAAATGTGAAGGAATTGTCCAAAAATAATGTCATTATTGTATGATTGACTCTCATATTTTATCAAAATGAAAAGTGCATTTATTAAAGATGTTAAGGAATTGAGAAGGAACAATAAATTAAAAATATGATAAATTTTTAAAAATAATGTAATTATTGTATGATTGACTCTCATATTATATCAATGTAAAAATTGTATTTATTTACAAATAATGTAATATATATAATGTTATATATGATAAAAGATAATTCAATGTTCTTATATAAAAAATAAGTGCTATTTTATCGTTGATATTTAAAGAAAAAAACAAATTCGACATAGATGCAAAAATTGAATTTTTCAATAAAACATCTCTAAGTAGAAATATCTCAACTTTTTCAAAATCATCTTCTTTAAGTATAATGATGATAGTTCAAGAAAAAAAATTCTTAATATTTTTTAACTCTTCAAAAGTCTTATCAAATCAATAACTTGCAGAGTGTGATGATTCCTCCTCAAAAACCTAACTTTCTGTCGAAGCGAAGTTAAATTAACTCAATAAAAAAATCTCGTAATGACACTCTGTGGTAATACATATTTTTGTTAACGGATTGTTAGCCCAGGGGCAGCAATGCGGAGCAAATTGCTTTAAAAGTATATAGCTCACAAAGTTGAAAACTTTTTTTTTTTTTGAACACTTTTCTTTGCCTTAAAGTCCTTATTAAAACGATAAAAACTAAACTAAGAAAAAAAAAGTGCTGAAAGTCCGCAAGTATCCTGGTATTTTTGTAATTTTCTTTGTTAGAGGAAAAATATATTCTGCTAATAATAATAATAAAAAAAATAATAATAATTCTATAGCATGCAATCAAAATCTGTTTTGCTTTTTTTTTCACCAATGCTTTTCACGTTTGAGATGAAAGTTATAAAAACCTTGGTGCTAAAGTAATTCTGGTTTGAGGAAAAAAATAAAATAAATAAAGTATTTCTCTGTTCGAAACGAATTCTACCGTTTTCAAAAAATATATTCTTCCGGTGGATATAAATGATTGGTTATATTTTTTTCTTACCTGATTGGTCGGTGTGTAAACTGTTAAACGTACTATGTTTTTCCACATATATTTTCAACCATTCGGTTACTGGAAGACATAAAAAAGAAGTTGATTTCGCCAGTCCAACTAGAAAAGTTATTTTGTTTTATCTGTCGAGGCTCGCCATTAAATGTTTCGACGTATGAAGAAGCGGATGGAGTAGGTCTCTTTGCGGAAATGTATGTATGGTTTTGTACTGAATTGGTTCCAATCATTGAAAGAATTCATATTTTTCTACCTACCCCCCTAAAAAAAGTTCTTTTTTTAACAAAAAGTAATAAGTGAATTGCGAAATACATCTGAGAGCTTTATCAAGTTATTTACTTGATGAGCTTGCAAAAGTACTTGACTTAGAAGCCACATATAGCAAAAGATGGCGAAAATATTTGATTGAATTTTTCTCGCCAAAAAAAAGGATGCTGTATTTTTTTGATATAGTTATATAACTTCCATGAGATAAAAACTTTAAACGTTAAGAAAAGTGCGCTGTTTTTATGGATTTGCTATTATTTGATATGAGCATATATCTTTTGAAACAGTTAAAAAAATGTGCTTAATAAGAAAATGCTTCCCATTCATTTAACTGATAATTCAATAATTAAGTCTGTTGTTTCTTATCCCACATGCTTATCAATAATTTCATGGAAATCCTTAATTTCTTCCTTTAATGTTAAATGTTTTGGTTTTAAGAGCTTTTTTGTGCAGGTCATATTTAAGATACTGTTTATTTAATTACTCTTGATGAAATTAGCAGTTAAAGAAACGTCTCTTTCAATTTGAAATATTTAAGTAATAATAATAATAAAAAATTAATAATAAAAAATAATAATTCTATATCATGTAATCAAAATCTGTTTTGATTTTTTTTTCACCAATGCTTTTCGCGATTTTCGCGTATTTTCTTATTAAGCACAATTATTTATTGTTTATTTCAAAAGATATATACTCATATTAAATAATACCAAATCCAAAAAACAGCGCACTTTCCTTAGTATTTAAAGTTTTATCTCAAGCAAGTTATATAAATATCATAAAAATACAGAATCCCTTTTTTGTTAAAAAAATTTAATCAAACGTTTTCTACATCTTTTGCTATATGTGGCTTCTAAGTCAAGTACTTTTGCTAACTCATCAAGTTAATAACTTGATAAAGCTCTCAGATGTATTTCGCAATTCACTTATCCACTTTTGCTAAAAAAAAAAAAGAACTTTTTAGGGGGGGGGGGGTATGGAGAAAATATGAATTCTTTCAATGATTGGAACCAATTTAGTAGAAAACCATACGTACATATCCGCAAGAGACCTACTCCATCCACTTCTTCATACGCCGAAACATTTAATGGCGAGCACTCGACAGATAAAACAAAACAACTTTTCCAGTTGGATTGGAAGAAATCAACTTTTTTTTATGTTCACCAGTAACCGAATGGTTGAAAATATGTGTGGAAAAACATAGAACATTTAACAGTTTACCCACCGACCCATCAGGTAAGAAAAAAAATATATAACCAATCATTTATATCCAACGGAAGAATATATTTTTCGAAAGCGGTAGAAGTCGTTTCTAACAGAGAAATACCTTTTTTTCGTTTTTACTTTTATTTTATTTATTTATTTTTTCAAACCAGAACTTGCTTTTAAAGCACCAGGGTTTTTATAACTTTCTTCATCTCAATCGCGAAAAGCATTGGTGAAAAAAAAGCAAAACAGATTTTGATTGCATGCTATAGAATGATTATTTTTTTACTATTATTATTAGCAGAACATATTTTCTCTTCTAACAAAGAAAATTACAAAAATACCAGGATACTTGCGGACTTTCTGCACTTTTTTTTTTTTTTAGTTTTTATCGTTTTAATAAGGCATCGGTTTAAAAAGAAGTGAAAGAAAAAAAGTTTTCAACTTGAAGCTATATACTTTTTAAAGCAATTTGCTCCGCATTGCCGCCCCTGGGCTAACAATCCGTTAACAAAAAATATGTATTACCACAGAGTGTCATTACGAGATTTTTTTATTGAGTTAATTTAACTTCGCTTCTGCAGAAAGTTAAGTTTTTGAGCAGGAATCATCACACTATGCAAGTTATTGATTTCATAAGACTTTTGAAGAGTTAAAAAAATATTAAAATTTTTTTTTCTTGAACTATCATCATTATACTTAAAGAAGATGATTTCGAAAAAGTTGAGATATTTCTACTTAGAGATGTTTTATTGAAAAATTCAATTTTTGTTGTACATACCGAATTCGTTTTTTTATCAGCGATAAAATAGTACTTATTTTTTATAAGAAACATTAAATTATCTTTTATCATAGATAACATTATATATATTGCATTATTTATGAACAAATACACTTTCTTTTTGATATAATATGAGATTCAGTAAAATAAAATCCCATACAATAATTACATTAATTTTTAACAATTCAATTTCATTTTGATATCATTTGAGAGTCCATCAAATAAAACCCTTAAAATAATTACATTAATTTAAAAACAAATGCACTTTTCATTTTATAAATGAGAGTGTCAAATAAAACGTCATGCAATAATTACATTAAATTTTAACAATTCCAATTTCATTTTGATATTTATGAGAGTCAGTATAATAAATCCCCATAAAATAATTACATTAATTTTCAACAAATGCGTTTTTCATTTTGATGTAATATGAATGTCAGACAAATAAAACCTCATAAAATAATGTAGGCTAAGAAACAACAACATATGCAGACTTAATTATTTTAATTCTAAGGAGACGTTTGTTTAACTAATAATTTCATCAAGATTATTTAAAAAAAAGTATCAATATGATTGAAAAAAAAAAACTCTTTAAACCAAGCATTTCACACAAAAAAGAAGAAATTAATGAACAGCAATTTCTTATCAAGCAGAATTTTTATTGCTTATTTCAAAAGATTACTCATCAAATACCACCAATTCCATAAAAAAATGTATTTTTTAAGGTTTAAATTTTTATCTAACTCAAGTTATATAAATACAGCATCGCTTTTTTGGCGAGAAAAATTCAATCAAACATTTTTCCATCTATTGCTACATGTGGCTTCTAAGTCAAGTTCTTTTGCAAGCTCATCAAGTTAATAACTTGATAAAGCTCTCAGATGTATTTCGCAATTCACTTATTTACGTTTGCTAAAAATAGAACTTTTTTTGAGAGTGGGAGGGGGAAAAAATATGAATTCTTTCAATGAGTGGAACCAATTTAGTACAAAACCATGCATACATATACGCAAGAGATCTACTCCATCCACTTCTTCATACGTCGAAACATTTAATGGCGAGCACTCGACAGATAAAACAAAATAACTTTTCCAGTTGGACTGGCGAAATCAACATTTTTTTATGCCTTCCAGTAACCGAATGGTTGAAAATATATGGAAAAAACATAGTACATTTAACAGTTTACCCACCGATGAATCAGGTAAGTAAAAAAATATAACCAATCATTTATATCCACCGGAAGAATATATTTTTCGAAAACAGTAGAATTCGTTTCGAACAGAGAAATACCTTTTGCTTTTTTACTTTTATTTCATTTATTTATTTTTTTTTTTCAAACCAGAATTTGCTTTTAAAGCACCTAGGTTTTTATAACTTATCATCTCATTCGCGAAAAGCATTGTGGAAAAAAAAAGCAAAACAGATTTTTATTGCATGCTATAGTATTATTATTTTTATTTTTATTATTATTATTATTAGCAGAACATATTGTCTCCTCTAACAAAGAAAATTACAAAAATACCAGGATACTTGCAGACTTTTTTTTTTTAGTTTAGTTTTCATCGTTTTAATAAGGCATCGGTTTAAAAAAGAGTGTAAAAAGAAAGTATTCAACTTTCCAAGCTATATACTTTTTAAAGCAATTTGCTCCGCATTGCCGCCCCTGGGCTAACAATCCGTTAAAAAAATATGTGTTACCACAGAGTGTCATTACGAGATTTTTTTATTAGTTAATTTAACTTCGCTTCGACAAAAAGTTTAGTTTTTGAGAAGGAATCATCACACTATGCAAATTATTGATTTGATAAGACTTTTAAAGAGTTAAAAAAATATTAAGAATTTTTTTTTTCCTGTACTATCATCATTATACTTAAAGAAGATGATTTCGAAAAGGTGAGATATTTCTACTTAGACACGTTTTATTGAAAAAAATTCAATTTTTGCAATATCTAATAAAATTCGTTTTTTTATCAGCGATAAAATAGTACTTTTATTTTATAGAGAAACATTAAATTATCTTTTATCATGGATAACATTATACATACTGCATTATTTAGGACCAAATACACTTTCTTTTGATATAATATGAGAGTCAGTCAAATTAAATCCCCATACAATAAGTACATTCAATTTAATTAAATACACTTTTCTTTTGATATAATATGAGAGTCAGTCAAATAAAACCTCATACGTTAATTACATTGATTTTTAAAATTGATAAAATATATCAATATATCAATTTTAAAATTTCATAAATTTGAAATTAATAGATATATATATATAATACGAGTTCCCTTTTATTTTAGGATATCTATTTAAATATCATGATAGGTAATGCTTAAAAAATTTATTTAAAGAAAAACAATTTTAACTTTTTAAAGACTTAAGATTAATTAGAAATAAACTGTTGATGTTTACGTAATTTATAACAAAAGTGAATTTAAGAATTAGAAAGTTGAAATTTATTTATTATGTTTTTTTTTTTTTGAAAATATAATGAAAAAAAAAAATTTTTTATTTGTAAATTTTTTATTTGATAGATTAAAAAATTGTTTTATTTTACAATGTTGATTTTTATTCAAAAGTTTTTCGCCACTGAATTTTCATAAAAAAAATACGTTAGATTTATTGTTGTATGTTATTATATGTTTAGAGTAATTATATGTCATTATATGTTCTATGTTATGTTATTATTATTATTGCTGTATTTTATTATTATTTACTTTTTTCCAGGAAGACTTATGTGTATAATAAGTATGTGCCATTAATATGTACCTGAATTTGCCATTAATAACCAATGCACATATATGTGTACATATTTTCTATTTGAGGGTTTTTCTCTATTTTTATGACGTTAAAAAAAAAGAAAAGAAAATGTATTTATTTATTTTTCAAGAAAAAGTATAATTAAAGGGAATAAAATTAATAATGAATAAAGTTATTTTAAACATAATAGTCTTATAACCATAAAAGAATAATAAATACAATCTTATTAAATTATTAGTAACAAAAATATGCAAAGACCAAAACATATACTTAGATCTTATTTTAATCCTTTCATATATTTTAATTAAGTGAAAAATTACGAAACTAACTGAAAGGATCCAAATATTTTAAGTTTATTTTATATATGTCAACAAACTGAGGTCGTTTAAAGTCTTTTTTAATTTTCCCTTAACTTGTCTCACCATGTTATAACTCATTAAGGTTTAAAACTATTTCTAATTTACTTACTGAACTTTAAAATGTCGGATTAGAAATTTTTTTTTTTCGAGGAGAAAGTCGTGAATTATTAACCATGCCAGTACAGAATAAATTCTAATAGAAATAATGAGGTAAAAGTCTTCCTTTTTTTGATTGTTTACTAATCTACATAATCCAGCTTAAGTTCATTGTTAGGTGTCGTTGTACTAAAGTTAGCCAAAAAAAAAATTTTTCTGACGAGGTATGTTTTTTATTGCTCAAAACCAATATTACCTTAGCACTAAATGATTAAGATAATACCACAAAAAATTTTAAAATGAGAGAAAGAGAAATAAAGCCAAATAAAAAAACCAAATTAAAATTTAACTCTGAGACTCAATTTTTTTTTCTAAAAACACATTTTTGTTGTAGAATGTTTTCAATTTGATAAAGTATATAATCGACAACAAACAATAGATGTAGGATAAAAAGAAAGCAAACAAAGTTATATATCTATATAGGTATAGATTTTTTTTTTTTTTTGAAAAAAAAAAGTGCTTCGAATAAAATGTTAACGACTGGCCATTTATTTATACGGGACTGCCTTTCAAAGTTTGCACATTATTTTGTGATTTTATGAGCCGAAAGAAACACTTTAAAAGAAAACATCTAAAAGATTCGCCACTAAAGCAAATTGCTAATAGTACTTTTTTAAAATTGAAGCGAGTTTAAACTATATCTATACATAATCGGGGCTATATGCAAATTGCATAATCTTAACTTTCGATAATACATTTTGTTAGAATTTATTTTTCTTTTAGTCCCGATTAGTTATCTAATGGCCTTTAACATGAAGTGTAGAATTTGTAAAAGATTCGGAAACTACGTTCTGTTACACTTCATCTGCAAATACAATATACTGTAACGTATCCACCTATATTAAACCTATAACGGCTTCAAGAAGTTGGGCACTTTCAAGTTAATGGGAATGCTTTAATTTTTATTTCCAACACTATATAAATATATTTATACAAATATATATACAAGATTATTATATAAATAAATAAAAATTAAAAATAAAATCTGATCACAAGTGAGCGATTAAATTATAAGTACAGTTCACTCCAAGTTCGAAAATTTTTCAGAGTTCTCGAGTCTACGCGGAATCTAATTGCCTTGTCTGCGGCAGACCTTATTTACCACACGGCGTGATAAACGAAACTACAAGAGGTTCACTTCGAAAAAACAGACGGAAACTGCGGCCTATTCAGTCACGTCTGTGAAAATAAAAAAAACACTTCTGGCCGACTCATAACAGAATTATTTCTCTCTCTCTCACTTTTTCCCAAAAACTCATTTTAAGACAAGTCAAGAGGGGAAGGGGTCAGGGTCCATCACTTCTCATTGGCGTAGACATTTTCTTAGCCCATGGTTTGTCGCCTATCACGATGAAACGTTTCATAGTGTAGTTCATATTCAATCTGTAATTATTTTGACTTGTGAAGGAAACACAGACATTCGCTAATTTGATGAGTCTCATTAAACATGACACCGAATATCTGCTATCAGATTTGAGCGACAGGTTGTTCTCATTAGTACCAAACGCTAATGACATGTAATATAACTGCCCACAATACTGCTTATCTGCTATTAAATTTGAGTGATGGGTTGTTATTGTATACTGGTCAAATAACATACATTTCTCTCTCCTGGGAATGAAATGCCAAAACTCTTCACGTGAGAAAAAAAAAGGCTACAATGCAAAAAGAGGAAATGCTTTCTTCAGGGCTAACCAGAAAAGACGAATAGAGATGCGGGACGCTGTCACAATCTTCACCTATTTATTCGTCTTTTAGAAATAATAATTGAACTACAATACAGAATATCGATGTACTTGGAAAGTCATTCTCAGGCAATTTACAATGTATACTGCTATTGAGGCACAAATGTAACCCAAACATTTATCTATTTTCGAGACTAAATATTACTTCTAAAGATTGGAATATAATTGTGAAATACATAATTTTCTTCACCAAACGATATTCCGAGCAGTCATAATTGTTAAAGATTATTATAATTTAACTTACGAAAGTTTATAGCTTGCACTAAAATTGTAAATAAAATATCTGAACTATTCGTATATATAAAGACTATAATACATTAAATAAGAACCTTCTGTAGGATTCATTGTTCTGAGATATTTCTTGTATTTCTTCGATATTGCTCGTGCCAAGTTAATAGCCATATCATGATCTTTTATATTAACTTCAAGAAAGATCGAGAATCAATAGTAGCCGAGAATCTTAAATTTGTATAAAAATCATTTAACTTTATGATATTTTTAGTCTTGACTTATGCTATTTTTTTTTAGATCGAAAAGTGCACAAATATTTCTGCAAAATATACAATGTTAGCTTGTGAAAATATGTTGTCCAGGATATCCGTAAAACTATTAAATCAAAGGAAATCAATTATAACATCCTGAGAATAGCTTTATCAAAGAACGCGTACCCTCAGGATACTATATACCATGTTATTTCTGGTCGCTAGATCCTAGTCAAAGACACATCTAGCTATGTATTCCGGTAACATGTTATAGACAAAATAACCTTCTGTTTAGAGCAAGCAAGATATAATATTTAAGAAAAAGAATTGACAGTGCAACCAATTTTCTAATGCGAAAATTGCAAGCGAATTGCATAGAAATTTTATTTCAAGTGATAGAACCTCGGGAATGTTTCAAACAATATGGCCATTGAATGGGTGATTGGTTGACCAATTACAATCAAAAATTTTATTTGACTGAGTAGAATTAATCTCTGTTATAAATCTACCTGTATAGTATATTAATGAAATGCTTTATATTTCCGTTAATTAGCAGCGTGGGAAAGAAGAAGAATTTTGTAGATATTGATGGCCGAAGAATTTGTCACTGATTTATGTATGTTTGAAAAAACATGGAGAATGCTTTTATGCTATCCCCTGTGTTGTAAGTCACCACCAGATGGTGCTGCAGTATATTAACTTCTATATCGTTCAACCAATCGCTATGAAAATTGGTAATAATATGTATTCGAGTAGGAAACTCTTTTCACGTTATCCACTTTATTTTTACTTGCCACCAGATGGGGCTGCAACATTTCAACTTATATACAGTTCAAACGATATCCATAAAAATTAGTATGCACATATATAGGTACATGGAGAATATATTCGCGATATGTAATCTTCTATAATGCATTTTTTTTTTTTGGCAGGACAACGTATGTCGGGTTCTGCTAGTATATATATATATATATATATATATGTATATATATATATATATATATATATATATATATATATATATATATATATATATATATATATGTATATATATATATATATATCAGATAAATTGAATAGCTTAAGAACTTAATTAAATAATTATAAAATTTCAAATTAACTAAAGGCAATTAATTATTGGCATATTTTCTGGAAAACTTCACAGAAAAATCAACAACTTATTTTGCGATTAGATTAATTTTAGTATTTACATTGAAGTTGAAAGTCAGATATGCGAAAATCAGTAAATATTACAATACAAATGCAATTATGAAATCCAGCAAGAGGAAAGTAGTAACAAATCTTCAAATTATACATTCTTTTATTCCATCTCGAACACATGTAAAGCACTGATCTCGCTCTCGTACAGCGTTTCTGAGAAGGCTGTAATTCTGAATTGTACTTGGAAACCTAATTGAAGCTCTTGAATTCAAATCATGCTCCGATGGAAGCGATATCTCATCCAATTTGGGTTTGCGGTCAAGCTTTTAAGTAGGTCCCGAATTTCATCCGGATCAAGTTTCCATCCAACTTGCCTCTTGAGTCAGAAAGGATTAGAGAGTCGTACCTGATTAATAAACTCGAGCCCCTCTTCACTCAGGCATAATCAGATCCTATCGATAGAGGCGATTCGATTAATTGAGATGGAGATATCTGAATCTATGCTGCGGTTAGGATTGCGGCATGAGAAGATTTTTATCTGATTAAAATTTCTTTTTTAAATGAGTTTGTAAATAAACTACTGTAAAATTTGTTTTTGAGTGTATTCATGTTCGTTATTTTTTTCAAAAGAAACTTTCTTTCTTTTAATATTAATGTCTTTAAATTAATTATTTTTCAACACTCTATATTAGTTTTATTATTGTGTGTAAACATGGTTATGAGTAAACATATGTTATGTTATGATCTCAGTGGCATCCACAGACTATGCGTGGTAAGAAAATTAGTAAAAGTTAAGCTATTAAAACATATTAATGTCACCGTGCTCCAAGTGAAACCTTCATTTCAAAAACGTTCTTTTAAAATAAACCAGGGGTTCTCAAATTTTTTGAATCGGGGCATATTTAAAATCCTACAAATAATTGTAGGCGCACTATATACAAATCCGTGAGAAATATAGAAAGATATAGAAAATATGTAATCTATTATAGAAAAAATAATGCGATAAAAAGAAAGAAACACACCTTAAGTGTATTTATACTTGTGTATATGAGAAACATGAACCTGGCGTGTCCAAAAAATTTCTTCAATATTTGGATATATGAAAGGCGAACTCTCCTTTATCATCAATACATTGAAGATTTCCGCTTTTCTTAGACTTAATTATGCTTAGGGTAAAATCCCTAATTCTTACAAATATGACACTGAAAATTGTAGTAAAATGTTCATAGTTTTTTGTGATATTGATACGAACTTTTGTTTGATAGGAATCCAAATGTTTTTAAGAGACAATTCCATATGTTTAAGTCTCAATCCATGTAGATATAACTAGTACTTTTTCTTCAATTAATGTTGGATGAGGGGTGCGCAGAAGATCTACCTCCCCGTGGTACACCTGGTAACACTTTTAGTGCTAAAAGAGCTGCAACTTGGCATTACTGTTAGATTAATGAACACTTTTTCAGCATGTTTTGTTGTATTTGTTGTATTATTTTGTTGTTGTTGTATGTTGTATGGGGTTTTTTTTTTTGTTCTTTTTTTTGCTGTAACTGCTCATAATCTGCCATTGGAAAAAAAAAAAATGTTTGATGATCACTTCACAAAGTACTAGCTACAGGTGGTGAAGTTTCATAGCCTGCATTGGAATTTTTTTATTATTAAAAATATTTATCGCTTTTTCGCACTTTTTATGGGAATAAAAAAAGAAAAACACCAATCAGACGGGTTACTTGTTTATAATGAAAGTTTTCTTGGAACGATAAAACTAACAAGAAAAAGAGTAACCATGCCTGGCCACATATTCTCTGGAATACCATAGGGCATAACAATGCGCCTTGATGCACCATTGAGTACCACTAAACATTCATTTGAAATGCGATTTTAGTTATGCGTATTTTATAAATTTCAATGCAATATGTTACTTATATACTTACTATACTGCAATATATTGTTACTTACTTCTATAAGTATTACTTAAATAAGTGCATACTTGAAATATACACTTATTTGTCCATACCGAGTTTAAGGCTCTGTATTTCTGTTTGAAGTGTCTGGCTTTTATAAAGTAAATAGATTATTGTTTCATTTTTCTCAAAATAATGTTATTATGAAAGTTGTTTTAACCTAAACATTATGTATTATTAGTATATCATTATTAATCAAGGTATACATTTATTTTTAAAAATGTGTTGTTTCCTATCCCACTTGGTCGACAGCAACATCTCCAACAACTCGTGTGGTCTCATGGAAGGAGGGAAAGAGGGGGCAGCTTCTGTTGTGATGGAGCACCCATAGGTAGAAGAATGATTTGGCTCCGTGACGCTGACTTTTTACGGGGTAGGGTTGTCAACCCAGTCTACAGTCATATTAGACCGGGACCTACGACTTAAAGTGGATTCCGAATCACTATAAACATTCATGGACCGCTGAAACCTCGAGCCCAAAATATGTGGAACGGAGTGCCAAAGCGCTAGTCACTCGGCCATCAAGGCCCATTTAATAGTTCTTGTTGGTATTGTGCACTTTAGGTTTTAAATGCGCCTATTCTGCGCCAAATCGCAAATATAACTAAAGAGACTATTTTACGTGGTTAGCTGGTGAACTTGGAGTAAACCACAAGGGTAAAAAATCGCCAAATAAGCGGAAGCCTAAAGTGCAGAACTTCCGTTCTTGTAATGTTCAATCCAATTGCTTATAAATTTCTTGGATAATCGAACATTGGTATATTATCCTGTGTATTCATCTAGAAAATTATGTTTACAATGGCACATAATAAATTGAAATTCGTGAACGGATTTCATTTTTTTCATTTAATATTGCAATTATCAATTAATATTTAGAATTAATTGTCTTATATTGATGTAAATATATTTTGAATTATCAATAAAATTAAAATTTTAATGGAATTATTTTTATGAAAAATGATTTAGTTTGCTTTGACATATAATTTTTTTATTTTTATTACTTAATATAATGAAAACAAAAAATCAATTTAAAATTCAATACAATCTAAATTTTTTCAACACCAATTACTGACGGAAGTTCTTTGATGTAATTTAGTAATATTTAAAAAAATTTTATCATTTATTAAGAGGCAATTACTAATATCTACAATTTATTTCAGAAAACTATTGATTATATAATTAAAACACTTTCATTAAGAGACACTAGCACAGTATCAGTTTAAAATCCAATAAATTTTACGAGTAACAATCGTTACAATTTTTTAAACAATAAGTTTTATTTTCAGATGAATGATTCGTCAATTTGTAATAACTGAAAGCTAATTAAATTTAACATAATTAGGATTTTTATTTTGCTTGAAATTTTTTTATAAAAAAATATTTTATGAATTCAATTTGGAATAATGTACTGAATAAGATTAATAATAAAATACCCACATTAATAATGAATCATTAGCCAATTGTCAATGTTTTAGATATTCACTACCTACTCTTCCATTAGTTCTATAATGAAATAATGAATAATTGAGTTAATTAAGAATTGTAAAATAACGAACATTGAAAATTCACGAATTAAAAAAAAAATTATTATTAATAAAATGAATAACAAACTATATTAATTATTATCTAATCTATATTATATAGATATAATATTAACATCTATGCATTATTATATATATAGGCACCTGATGGCCAAGTGACTGCCGCTCGGTGCCACAGTCTTCGAGTTTGAAACCCGGCGGTGCCATGGATGCTTTTAGTGGTACGGAATCCAATTTAAACATAGGTCGCTGTCTAACAGGACTGCAGAGCGTATTGCTGTCAACTCTACCTCGTAGAAAGAAAACATCTCTTGTCTCGAAATCTGCCAGTAGGTCTTGGTCCACCATAGGTCTGTTGCACCAATGATGGTGATTGAATATATTGTACATATACACTCAAGAGCCAAAACATTATGACCACTGTCATTAACGAGTTGGCCCACCTTTGGCGCGCAACACAGATTAAACCCGCCTTGGCATGGATTAATACCGCCACTTAATACCAGTTAAATACCACTTCCGCCTGATCACGTGCCTTCCACGTCATCCAGACGAGTTCATTGCAAAATGTAGGGGTGGTCATAATGTTTTGGCTATTGAGTATATATATATTACATACATGTTGTATATATTATACATACTATTATTATGTTATGTATGCATAATTTAAGTATTTTTATAAATAATATATTGACAGAAAATCTTTTATTTCATCCTATCATGTTTTTATCGTATCTGTTATTTCATTTGAAATTGTAATAACAGATACTATAAAAACCATTTCAAAATTACCATTTTTAGAAATTAAGGCCAAAAAAATGCAATTATGAATTCCACTTTATCACATTGCTTAATTGTCAATGCATCAAAACTTTATGTACCTTAATAAATTCGACAGGAATTGACTCTTACATATGCAAGTCGTTTTTTTCAGTTAATAATATGAAGAATCATTTTACGGATTACGAATTCAATCAACGTATAAGAGAACTAATCCAGTTAATTGTAAACGGAAAATAATTGATAAAACTTGTGGGCGACCGCAGAATTTGATTTTTTTTTTTCAGTTTATTATTTATACTCAGTTCCCGTAATTAACTATGCAGGTGCTTCAGCTATACGCAAAATCACTTGAGTTAATTAAATTTCGTCAGAAGTGTAGTTGCTTTTCGCAGAAAACACTTAAGATTAAAAGAAAAAAATAATTTGATTAAAATTTCAAGTACTGTTAGAAAAGCGAAGTTCACATCAGCAGATATTGCAGATAGTTTTGATGTATATGGTCCCAAAACCTGCGCACATACTAGTATAGAATTTTTTTTCTACCTGATAAATTCGACATGTAGATAAAATATCAAGTTGTCATTGATTAATTAAAATTGTTTTGCTAATGGAAAAGTTTCGTTGAAATGATGACGAGAGAGGTAAATTTTAAAGTTTGTACGAAACTAATTATTTTAATTATGGAATGATTAAATATTTAATTAACACAGAATTCTTGTCTTATAGGAAACCAATAAATTAAAAGAAACTAATTCATTAATTTGACGTTAATTTTTATTCAGAAGTTTTGTACTATAAAATCTCTAACTCATAGAACCAAGCCTTTTTAGCTTCAATGAAGCTTTATATTTTACTTCAATAAATTTAATTAAAAAAAAACATAGACAAAAAAATATTTCGTATAACATTTTTATAAAAACAACACTTGAAATGAGCACACTGGTGCTTGTAGCCTCAGGTTTCGGGTACGAGTCCCGACGGTATCATGGATGTTTGTAGTGGCTCGGAATCCACTTTAAACCATAGATCCCGGTCTAATAGAGTAGTTTTTGAATTATTGGCATGATAAATTCTAATTTATTTATAATATTTTTTAGTTTGTACGGAAATAATTATTTTAATTATGGAACAATTAAATATTTAATTAATACAGAATTCTTGTCTTATAGGAAACCAATAAATTAAAAGAAACTAAATCATTAACTTGACATTAATTCTTTTTCCGAAATTCTGAACTATAAAATCTCTAAACTAGGCCGTGTTCAGCTACAATGAAACTATATTTTTTACTTCAGTAAATTCAATTAGGAAAAACATTCGAAAAAAATCAGTTAAAATTTTGCGTACTATTTTTATAAAAACAACATTTAAAATGAACAAAAGAAATTTAAAAAACAATAGCTAATAGACAACTTCTTACTTAATGAATAATACTAAAAATAAACACAAAATTATTTTTAATCTCGTTCAATTAAATATTTACAAATAATTTAATTTATGTATACAAACCCATTTTAAACTAATGCAGTACCATAGATATTTTATGGATATTTGATTTTAAACATTGCTGTTATTTTAGTTAATGAATTATTTTTAATTAAATATAAATATTATGACATTACGGTTATATTTAATTAAAAATAAATTACTAAAACTTTTTCGTTTATTTCTTTAATAAAAAAATATATATTCTATGAAAAACAATGGTTATTTTAATAGAGTAGTTTTTGAATTATTCACTTGATAATTTCTAATTTATTTCTAATATTTTTTTAGTTTAATATTAATTTTTGTGTTAACAATACAATAGAAACAAAAGTTCTTCAAAAGAGCTCTGAAAGATAAATTTACAAAGACCAAGATTTATAATTAATTAAGAAATAACTAGTGAAATTTTTTCGTAATTTTTGCTGCGTACCAGCTAACAAATTATTAAATTCCAAAATAATTCGCTTTTTTTATTAATTTGTTTAAAAATTACAGTTCTTGTGTTACGAAATACATTCCTCCCCCATAGGCAAAGCTTTTTGACTTAAATTTGATAAATGAAATTTGCTTAAATTTAAAATTGATCGAGTTATTTAACATAGATGAATCAGGATAAAACTTTTCACAGCACCTAAAAATGTTGCTTGAAGTGAATCATAATATAAATATATGCTAGTAGCTTTTATTTATATTATGATTCAAAACTACACTGCTTCTAAATTACTCTTTGTTTGTTCACCTCGATTATGTTTTCATATCTTAAGTCCTTTATACCTTCATCTGTCTCCACACCAGTAATAGAATAACGTATCGGAATATCTAACATTGGTCATCCCACAGGATTTTAATGCACACAGAAAAACTCTAGTTGATACAACAGGAAATATTTACTTTCTTTTTATGATTAGAGGTATTCATTTTTACAATAAGTAAATTTCTATCATAAAATTTAATTTTTTAAGCAATAGATAATTTAATTAAACAATAGATTAATTTTTAAACAATAATCGATAATTTTCTGAAAAACAAGAAACTTATCTACAATATTCCTTGTCTTATTTTATTGAATAATAGCCTGAAATAAGTAATTAAATTTATTCTCCTTTCAATTCATCTTTACAATTCATACATCAAAGTGTCTTCAAAATGTTAGCCAATCTTTAAACACCGCTTCCATATGATTTCAGCTATATTTTTAATACTTCCCATTTTCTTCTGTTAAAAATTGGAAATTGATATAGAAGCATGAAGAGAAGCAACATAATTGTTTAGCACAATTTGTTTACTTATATATGATTTTAATTTTACTCACATCACATTATCTTTCTGAACTCTTCAATCCCATCCCATTCAACTTTAAAGTCTTCTTCAGTTTTATATTACTTTTCTAGTATTTCATTAACACTAACAGTAAGTTCATTAAATAAAATCTGCAACGCACTAACTTTGATTTTGAGAGATCAATACCAGGCGTTTCTTTGTCTTATTTCTGAAATAACAACATTAAAATTGTTCGATAACGATTTACTGACTGGCTTTCCTTTATCTTTCCCTCACTTCATTATTAACATTTCAACAAAAAATTTAAAAACAACAAACAAACTTCTACATACTATTAATCAAAGATAAATTAATTGCTGATAAATAAAATCTTATTTGAGAAAGGTCATAATATGGCCTATCTAAAATTCTTTTTTTCTACAGTTAAAAGGCCTTCAATTTTATTGTTTTCCAAACTGAAAACAGAAACTTAAAAAAAAACCTGAAGCTTCATCTGATTGCCGCAGAAAAAGCAAAGCATTTTTACACAAAAAAAAAAATTGTGGTTGAATTTAACACTTGTAGAAAAGTATGCAACTAGAGTGTAGAAATGTTAAGCATTGAATTCGCAGCATATCTAAACACTGCAAATGTATCGCATTAACAATCAGGAGGGCTTATGGAGATTTCTCTTTTATGACAACTAAATGTCCCTAACCATCCCGAAAAATAGGCATTGCCTTTTCTTCATCACATATTGGTGGAATAATTTTTATGTGTATACATACACGTTGGTGATATACACATCGTAAAAATACTCAAGTAAATACTCATGTAACTACATTATAACCACGTATAATCACGTTAATACGTGGTATGGTATACCACCTAATTCAACTCATCCATAACTTGAGGTTGACCGACGTACAAAAGACAAACAAAACAAAAAAAAACATAAGAGGAACAATCTGCCTTTAGGTTGCTTATTATCTACTACGACCAACCATTAGGCCCAATAAGGTCACTGTTTTAGTGAGCTTATTGGAACTATTGGAATTACAATTATTGCAATCCTTTTAAAATTTAATGCAGAAAAATAATTTAATAAATTAGAAGACAGAGAAGTATTATATCCAGATAACGTTCAAAGTTAATTTCAGTACTGTAGAATATAAATAAATATTATTAAATAATAAGCAAAAAAAATTTGATGTTTATTATACAATTTAAATTTAAACTATATGCAGATAAAATTCTTGAAAAGATTGAAATGATTTACAAATATACAAATTTGTAATAAAATTCATCTGAAGTTAACTGATTCAACTGATTCCCTTTAAATTATCTAATAAAAACGTCTAACATATTTGAAATATCATAATGGAAATTTCAGAACTCAATTAATTTTAAATATAAGGGTAAATAAAACAGTTTTTAGGTTTTAGAAAAATTATAATTTTTTTGATTAAAACTTTCAATAATACATAAATTGTAATTCAACTCTAGTAAGTGTATTTTTATTCTTTTTCTTTAAATAATGCCTTTTAAATCACCTTAGTATTGTAAATGAATCGAGCAACTACATGGCAAAATGAATTTTAACAATAGAGAGCATATTTAAGTGGCAAATTCTTTCTTTCTTTCTTTCTTTTGTGTTTAAAATAATTTACTTTCTAAGCCGTTAAGAAATATTATTCATATAAAGATCTGCAGAATGTAAAAAGCTAAGGAATGATAATACAGCAGTTTACATAAAACCATTGCAGAGCCTTCTTTTGAAAGCATTTTTAAATAATGGGAAATCAAAGTAAAATTCCGAAGCAATTTTATTTTTCTAATTTCAAAAAAAAAATGATAAACATTTTTGCAAAACAGATTTTACATAATTATTTTTCCAATGATTTTTAAAAATTAAAAACGAATATATATGTTGCCACTGAATCAAATAGAAACCATTATTAAATGCTCATAATTATTAAAAATTATTGTAAAACAGATCATACAAATTATATTTCCAATGTTTTATAAAAATTAAAAACGAATTCATATGTTTCCACTGAATCAAATAGAAAAAAAATTATTAAAGGCTTATGATTACAACATGATAAGATTAAAAATAATAGTAAATTACTTTCAAAATAAAGCTTATAAATTTTTAAAGAAACAAAGCAATAAGCAATTATTTCTTTAAAAAATGCACTTATTTTTTACCTTCAGATACAACATTTACTTTACACTCGAGAAATTTTTTATTATTATTTTGGTTTAAAAAAAAAAAAGTTGCAACTATCTTGTGATTGGCCAGATACTAGGCAATTATGATCGTATGTTATAAATATTAACTGTATAGATACTCTATCCTGTTAAAAAAATTCTACAATATGTGGAACAACAATACATCCAAGAGATAAAATTTTATCAGACCCACATCAGCCCTAATATTGATGTTTCAGTGAAATCAATACTAATAACAGTTAATCCCCCAATCTCGATAACGCGTGACGAATAGCTGTGCGCCTTAAAAGCACCCCATGCCAGATTTGGGGCTGAATGCCCTAAGCCCCCTTTTCCGATTGGCCGGCAGTCAATGCAAGGGCTTCTCACTGGGGACACTGCACCAAGGCTTTCCCAGTTTTAATTAGTAGTCTATCCAGCTCTTAATAGGAAAACATTTAATTTATTGAGTATTTCCTTATGGAGATTCTGACAAGCAGGAAAGAGTCAACAGGATAACTGGTGTGATGAATCTGGGATAAACTAATGATCTCTTAATACGTTAATATTAACGCTAGTGTTGCAAAACAATAATTATATGATTCCATACGTTGGATTAAATACTTTAAACAAATTTGCTATAAAATATTAACTTAAATTAGGATTAGGTAAACAAAAATCGAGGGACTTACAGAATGTTTTGCAGAACATACAACAAACAAAAATCGAATGACTAGAATGTTTTGCAGCACATACAACATGAATAGATAAATAAAATGAGTGACTCCCAGAATATTTTGCAGAACATACAATATGAATAAGTAAATAAAACAGAAAGTTTTGCAGAACATACAATATGAATAGGTAAACAAAAATCGAGTGACTTACAGAATGTTTTGCAGAACATACAACATGAATAGATAAACAAAAATCGAGTAAGTTACAAAATGTTTTGCAGAACATAAAACATGAATAGTTAAAAAAATTCGAATGACTTACAAAATGTTTTGCAAAACATACAACATGAATAAATACACTAAAATGTGACTTACAGAATATTTTTGCAGAATATACAACATGAATAAATAAACCAAAATCGAGTGAGTTGCAGAATATTTTGAAGAACATGCAACATGAATAGATATCAGTGACTTACAGAATATTTTGCAGAACATACAACATGATATTGTGAATGTCTGATAAATACTGTGTTTATTCTTCAAAACACAAACTGTACTATGCACGACAATTGTAACTTTGGCTTGAAGCGTTTGTTATTTGTAATAATTCAATTAAACAGTAATATATCCGTGTGTCTTTTGATAATATAGAATATTGCATTATTGTAGTTGAAGATTAATAACAAGATTACTCTATATTGCTTAATAATGATTTTGGCTTTCAATATAAGTTGTCTTCTGTTACTTTTATAAAAAGTTGCCATGGTTACTGCTTGGAAATAATTCAATACAAAATATGAAAGTAATAACTTTAACGCAACTCATCGCGTGCAAGAAATCTAAGATACATGCGAGAATTTATACTCTTATGTTTTTCACGTCTTTATTCAAGTTATGCTAAGTTGAGATAAAATAAAACTATGACTAATTTTTTATTTAATTGCTTTGAACACATATTAATATATATAAATTTCTTATCCTTTATTTGTTTTGTTAATTGTGTGTTCAAATTCGGAATATTAATTCACGCTATTTCCTGCTTTAATGGAGTTTTTATGGGAGAATACTGGTAAAATTATTTCAGAAATGGTGAAATTTAAATTATTTGATAATCATTCCATATTTTTCTTTTAGTAGATTTGAAATTTAAAAAAAAAAATATTATCCAATGAAAAAACTTCTATTTGTAGAAGGTTTCACAGCAGAATTAATGACAATTTAATGGACTCAATTTTTAATGAATAATCCTAAACAGCTGAAAAGTTTTTGATATATTTTAATGTTCAAATAAAGCATGATTGCTATAAATTCTTTTTATAACTGTTATTTAATTAATATTTTCGTTATTTCATATATCAAATTGGAAATAAGAGGTATGAGTTTGCATTGAAAAAATAGAAAAAAAAACATAAATAAAAACGTATAACATAAAATAAACATAAATAAAAACGTAAAATAAATGAATCAAATATCAATAACACTTTCTTTTTTTATTTTGAGGCCTGCTCTGTTATAAATGTCTGAAATATGCTACAAAAATTTTCAAAAATGTATTTCTAGCTTATATTTTAATATTTTTAAATAATTGATTTTCAATTTAATAATTAATTGATTGCACTAATTTAATCGATATATTTATGTAAAAAAAAAATAAGAATGTTGCTTTCAAAATGAAAAATATTAAAAAGTAATCTAACAATAAACCTAAAATCAATTATTTAGTTATTTATTAAATTCCTACTATTAGTTCACACTCTCCCTATATATGCCTTGTTCAAATTTTCAATCGTTAATAAAATATTTTTTATTCATCCACTCAACTTCAAATAGACTTTTTGAACTGTTAGTGGATGACACTTGATGTTAATACAGTTTTTCAAATATTAATTCATGAATTAAATTTAATTAATTAATTTTAGTTTTTTTTAGATTTAAGTTGCATGTATAGAATAATAGATGGTACCAGATGTAAGATGAAAATTTCAACTTTATTTGTAAAGTACTTTTCTGCGATATTGTGAAAAAAATTAGGAATTTACTTAAAATTTTTTTTTATATTGCTTGTTTTGTATTCTTAATACGAAATAAATATAAGCAGAAAAATTTTATTTAAAAGTTTACTATTGCATTTGTATTAATTAATACTTAATACGAAATAAATGTAAACAGAAAAGTTTTTAAAAAAGTTTCTTATTGCATTTGTAATAATTAATACTTAATACGAAATAATTGTAAATAGAAAAGTGTATTAAAAAATTCTTGTTGAATTTGTATCTCTATATATCTTCCTATATATTCCTACGAGAGAAAGTCTTAATAAAGAAATATCTTCCTAGATATTTCTTTATAGATATTATTATTCTTTTAGATTTTTATTTCTTTTTAGATATTATTATTCCTAGATATTACTTTATTAAAGACTTATATAAAATTATCAATAAATTCAAATATTTTGTTAAGATAAAAATAAAGTAATTATCAAAAAACGATTTCTTAAAATGATTTACTGAAAATTCATTCTTGAAAGAAAAATTACAAACAGAAGCCAAACATTTTTTTTTTTTTAATTCCTTACAAAAAATAACATCATATTAAAATTCTCCAATGAATTATTAATGGTTAAGTATTTTCTTCAAGAAATTAATTAATTTCAGATTTTTTTTTTTTATTTAATAGATATTTTTCTCTTTTTAAGCAAATAATAAATTTTAAAATGATGCAACTTAATCCTTCAGTAAAAGTTTATTTCCATAAATAATAGAACGTGTTTCAAAATGATGACATAAAATTACAAAACACAGTATTCGTCAATATTGTATTTGAATTTTTCTTGAATTTTTTAATTCTTCATTATTAAACGTTTATGAATATTTAACTTAGGGGAGAGAGAAGAGAGTATTTTCAGAGAGAGTTCGTTCGTTAAATTTTCAGAGAGAGAGTAAAAGAGTATTTTCAATTATAGGATTATAAAGACTGAATATCAGATTAAAAGATTATAAGATTAAAATACTATATAAGATTATAAATACTGTCATGATTATAACAGTCTAAGATTAATTTATTTTATTTTTAAAGAGTAGTAAATGTAATTTTAATTCATTTAAATTCTAAATATATATTTTTCAAATATCATATTATTTATAAACATAAATAAATCATAAAAATAAAGAAATATATTATATAAAATGGAAGAAAACTATTTACTGTTCAAATCAAGTGCAAAAACGTTTCCTAGCAACATCTACTTCATTATGAACCTTAAAAATTGCAAATCGCTCGAATCAAAAGTGAACACTCAAACATGGAATATTCTGACGTCATTCAGCATGCGATATTCAGATCTATCACGTGACCACTAATTTCCCATACATGTTAAGTCACCCTGGTAGTTCTTAGAAACGACTTTTCAAATGTTCACTTAACGAGCGAGAGGTGGTTCCTTTCTGCTTGTACGCAGCAAGGTGGCATTAATGATTGCTACCCCATAATTATGAGTGCAAAGGAGCCAGGTCTGTTAATGTGGGTGTGTAAATTAAGCAAATCGGATTTTTGAAGCAAGTTGCTTGGAGTTTCAATTACAAGTCTGCTACTAATTTCGTTAAATTACACTCCCCCTGGGTTCTGTGAAAGGATCTTTGACGTTGAGTGTCGTTCCTGCCATTCGGATTCTTTGAAGGCGGAAATGAAAGATTGGAGTGGCAATTCTTCATTTCTGGAAAAGGATTCCGGGAAATTAAAAATCCTCCTTGCAGAAGGAAGACTCGACGATGATGAAGTTGTACATGTTGTTGTTGTTGTTTGCTTTGAACGGTTTTGGTTCTGATCAATGTACGGTTTGATAATTTTTTCTAAATTTCGAAGTTATATGAAATTTATAATCACAAAATTCATTGCACAATATATTTCCTTTTATAGAAAATTGTTAATAAGATTGAACGTAATTATTAAATTTGTATTTAAAGGTACGGAAATTAAAAATCATTCTTGCAGAAGGAAAGACAAAATGATGTCAAAGTATGCTGTTTATATTTATTGAAATTTATAAGGAATCCCCATGTACCACAAAGTATCACACAAGGCTTATAGAAACAGCAGAATGTTCAAAATAAATAAATAATGTATTCTAAAGTTCATATATATATGCAAAAGATAATTATAATAAAAGAGAGAAAGAAAAGGTTTTAGATACATGACAGTAAGAATTGACAAGTTTGCAAAATGATATAAAAGCAGACTTACTAGCCTTTCTTGCAGATTTCTTATTAAGAAGTTTACAAATGTTTGGTGGCCATTTGATTTTGGAGGATGTCAGTTTATTTCTAGGTATTTTAGAGTGTTTAATTTTAGGTTCTAGAGAGTTTCAGCTTTGAGAATTTAAAATATATATGTTTAATTTTCTGCAATCCGAATTCATTGCAGTTGCAGAAGATCAATTGAGTATAGACAAAACTGTTTAAGTTAAAAAGTTTGATTTAAAATTGCCTTGTCTATTCAAAGACTAGGTACTTTTTGAAATCAGTGAAAAAATCATGATTGCAAAGCCTCCGTAAAAATAATAAATAAGAATTGAGAAATTTACAAAAAGCTGTAAAAGCAGGCTTAATAATCTTTCTTTCAGACTGCGTATTAAGAGGTTTAAAAATATTTGGGGGCCATTTGATTTTGGGAAGTATCAGTTTATTTCTAGGTGTTTTATAGCGTTTACGTTTAGGATTTAAGGTGTTTAGTTTTGAGAATTTAAAAAATATATGGTTAATTTTCTGCAATCAGCCTTCATTGCAGTTGCAAAACATCAGCTGAACATAGACAAAACTGTTTAAGTTTGATTTAAAATTGCCTTGTCTATTCAAAGATTAGGCATTTCTGAAATCAGTGAAAAAATTAAGACTGCAAATCTTTATAAAAAAAAAAAGAAAATATCTCTTCGTCATTAAAGCCTTTGAGGATTTCATGAAAATTTTTTCCACAGGTATATTATAATATTGATTCTTGTAAAGTTGTTTGTAGAATTTATTAAAAGCATAGTTTCATCATTCTTCAAATAAATGCGTTATTAACATTACGAGAGATTATTATTCCTCCATAAATGAGGAAAGAAACATGAACCTTGTTTAAAATTTTGCACATAATATATTTTTATTTTATGAACTATTAGTTAGAGCACTTATAAAATGTAATATAATCCTGAAATCCATATTTAAGAACATCACAAATTAAAATCAGTTGGTAAAGGTAGATTAAATGAGAAATCATTACTTTAATGCTGCTTTTAAACAGTTCTAGAACTAGTCGATGCACGGCTTCATTATTTCTGAGCAAAAAAATATAAAGCATTTTTAAGTGATAGAAACAACGAGTACAGACAAAAAAAAAACATTTTGTAGCTTGATTCTTGTAGCTTTGTTCTAAAATTTTTTTATATAATATCTTTTTTAACTATAAAAGTTAATTTTTAAATAAAATGTCTATTGGATTTAGTATAACTATTAAATCGATACTTAAATACGCAGAAAATTAAAATCTTTCTTGCAGAAGAAGAGGAACAATGATGTCATACATGATATGAATATTAAAAACCTTTTACCTGTATAGATTTATAGTTTTTCAAAAATAACAGAAATTTGCACATAATAAAAGAAAATACACTTCTTAAAAATTTCCAGACATAAACTAAAAAAATATACCCTTGAAAGAGACAATATAAAAAATAAAATATTAATCATATTTAGTATCATCAATAAATCTTCTTCTAGCAGTCATAACAAAAAATTGATTGTGATCAAAAATTGTTTTTAGTCAATTTTCTTAATAGATTATAAAAATAAAAATTTGATTTGATTCGAAAGACTTAATGATGTTAAGTATGATGTTTTAAAAAAATATTATTAAATATAAAAAACCTTATTATCAAAATATGGTGATATATTTCATATTAAATATCGTATAAAAAATTAATCCATATATTATATCAATCGTTTTAAAAGCATTATATATAAAATAAAAATGCATATAATTCCGTTTAATATATGTATATTTTTAAGAAATAATCTGAAAAGTCAACTTTTCATGTAAACAGAAATTTTATTTAACAGGATAATGTTACTTGATTTGAGATTTATACTCGTGTTAGCTGCTTTACCTCAATTTATCCAATTGCTTTTAAGAAGAAATCAGAAAAGATAATACAAATAAAAAGATGCTCTGATAATCAGTAAGGTTTGACGGTTTCCAAAAGTATTTAAAAACACCCACCAAAACATGTTGCATAGAACTTCTGACACCAATTAATACCAAGAAAGTTAACATACACACACTAAAACTGCGTAAGCAGGAAATTAATTATTGATGTGGTTTTGTAATATAGCTCGTCGCTCCCTATCGATAACCAAGAATAGGAAAAAAAAATTGTATCCAAAGCCTGTTTCAGCTTTTCTCTTTGTATAGTACGTCATATTTAGTGCATTGAAATAAAATATGTTCATCTGTTTCCGGTTGAGTATAGTGAAGAAGATGTTGATTCAAATCTATTGAGTCTGACTTTAGAAGGATAATGTTAATAGATCTTTATAATGATTTATCTTTTGAGAATCACAGAGAATCTTATGACAGCAATTCACAATCGATGGAAAAGATTTATGTGTTGTGCAAAAACAACTATGTACAGATTTAAAAAAAAATGTATTTAATTTATACAAAATGATTAAATATACGACAGTTACGATTGAAAATTACAAATTTCGATTGCAAATATAAATAAAAAGGGTTATTAAATCGATTATTCATATTCGTCCTAAATATTTGGGATGTATGACGGGAAAGAACATGCTAATTCTGTAGATCAGAATGTATTTTGCTGAGTTTAAGAAGGATAGTGTTAATCCCCTAAACACCCTTCTTGGTGAAGTTTTTTCAAAGTTGTGATGGTAAAATTGATTGATTTCAAAATTGTAATAGTAAAATTGATTGATTTCAAAGTTGTGATGGTGAAATTGATTGATTTCAAAATTGTGATAGTAAAATTGATTGATTTCAAAATTGTAATACTAAAATTGATTGATTTCAAAGTTGTGATGGTAAAATTGATTGATTTCAAAGTTGTGATGGTAAAATTGATTGATTTCAAAGTTGTGATGGTGAAATTGATTGATTTCAAAGTTGTGATGGTAAAATTGATTGATTTCAAAGTTGTGATGGTAAAATTGATTGATTTCAAAATTGTGATAGTAAAATTGATTGATTTCAAAGTTGTGATGGTAAAATTGATTGATTTCAAAGTTATGATGGTAAAAATTGATTGATTTCAAAGTTGTGGTGGTAAAATTGATTGATTTCAAAGTAGTGATGGTAAAATTGATTGATTTCAAAGTTGTGATGGTGAAATTGATTGATTTCAAAGTTGTGATGGTAAAATTGATTGATTTCAAAGTTGTGATGGTAAAATTGATTGATTTCAAATTTGTGATGGTGAAATTGATCGATTTCAAAATTTTTGATAGTAAAAATGATTTATTTCAAAGTTGCGATGGTAAAAATGTGGATACAATATAAAAGTCTTCCATCTTCCACACCTCCCACCATTGTTGTGCGCCTTCTGTAACACTAAATCTCCTACAAGGCTGTTGTTCTAATGGTGAATATTTAATTTGGATAAAAGTATGCGGTGTTTGAAAAAAACACATCTTCCTAAATATATATTTTATTTGTAAAAACAAGAACTGATTACGTTAAGAATTTATCGATAAATGGTCCAAAAACAATTATCATCACTAATTTTAATTGGTTCATTTAACTTTAAATAATTAACTTCCAATTTGTTTAACTAATTTTTTTTTGTACAAAACTTTATTTTCTTAACTCACTATTTTTTTTTTTTTTTTTAGCTTTTCACGTGCTTAGAAAAACTTCGACTCCGTATTAAACGGGCAAGACTTTTATGCCATCTGCATGCTAAAAGAGAACACGAAAATAAATGTTGAATACATTTAAATCAGTCTCTAGAGGCTATTAGATAAAGGGCAATACCGTGTTAAATCACATTTCGTGAAATTTGCAGATTTTTTTCCCGTCTGCATACACAATCTGTTTCTCTTTTTTGTACCTGCAATGAAATGAAACTTGTATGCTGCTCAACGAAACCGTTGTCGTTAAAAGTCATTACAACCTGTTCATTTCTCAAGGTTGTAGTTAACGGAAAGTAAATAAATTGCTGAAGGTGTGAGAATATTAAATGGTATTAGTCAACCTTCTTTCCGTTAATTTATTTTGGTATTGCTAATTCGTAAATAAATCGTTGAAAGGGAGAAATTATTGTGAAATTTACAGGTTATGTAGCATAATTTTATCATTAGAAGTAATTCTAACTTTCCATTCTCAAGATTTGAGTTAACAGAAAGTAAATAAAGAGACACATGTGGGAAAATATCAAACGGTATTAGTCAACCTTATATCCCTTAATATATTATGGCATTAAATATGTATTCCTAATTCGTAAATAAATTGTTGAAAGTGAGAAATTTTCGTGAAATGGGCATGTTATGCAACATAAGTTACTACTGTCATTAGAAGCCATTTTAACTTTCCATTCTCAAGATTTCAGTTAACAGAACGTAAATAACGAGACGAAGATGTGAGAATATTAATTTATATTAGTCAACATTCATTCAGTTATTTTATTATGGCATTAAATATGTATTCCTAATTCGTAAATAAATTGTTGAAAGTGAGAAATTGTCATGTGAAATGTTACTACTGTCATGCCATTTTAACTTTCCATTCTCAAGATTTCAGTTAACAGAACGTAAATAACGAGACTGAGAATATTCATTATTAGAAGCATTCAGTTATTTTATTATGGCATTAAATATGTTCCATTCTCAAGAGAAATTTTCGTGAAATTGCATGTTATGCAACATAAGTTACTAGAAGCCATTTTAACTTTCCATTCTCAAGATTTCAGTTAACAGAACGTAAATAACGAGACGAAGATGTGAGAATATTAATTTATATTAGTCAACATTCATTCAGTTATTTTATTATGGCATTAAATATGTATTGCTAGTTTGTAAATAAATAGTTGAATGTGAGGAATTGTGAAATTTGCATGTTATACAACAGAATATTATCCTCAGAAGTAATTCTAACTTTCCATTTTCAAGATTTGAGTTAACAGAATATAAACAAAAAAGACGAAAGTCTGGTTTGTTTAGTGGATTTACGGTCATATTTTTTTCGCACTTTGGGCTAATTAGACAGAGACATATAGTTTAACATGGATTCCGTACAACTAACAAACATTTATGCTAAGAGACGAAGGAATGAAAATATCAAATGGTATTAGTCAACCTACTTTCCATTATTTTATTATGGAATTAAATATGTATAGAGAAAACAACAATAAATTACGTTAAAGATTTATCGATAAATGATCCAAAAACAATTATCATTACTAATTTTAATTGGTACACTTAATTTTAAATAATTAACTTCCAATCTGTTTAAGTAATTTCTTTTTGTACCAAAATTTATTTCTTTAACTTACATTTTTTTTTTTTTTTTTTTTTTGTAACTTTTCACGTGCTTAGAAAAACTTTGACTCTGTATTAAACGAACAAGCCTTTTATGCCGTCTGCATGCTAAAGGAGAACACGAAAATAAATGATGAATACATTTAAATCAGTCTCCAGAGGCTATTAGATAAAGGGCAATACCATGTTAAATCACATTTCGTGAAATTTATTTTTTTGTCCCTTCTGCATACACAATCTTTTTCTCCTTTTTTGTAGCTGCAATTAAATGAAACTTATATGCTGTTCAAAGAAACTGATGTCGTTTAAAAGTCATTACAACCTGTTCATTTCTCAAGGTTGCAGTTAACGGAATGCAAATAAATTGCTGAAAGTGTGAGAATATTAAATGGTTCTAGTCCACCTTCTTTCCATTAAGTTATTGTGGTGTTAAATATGTGTTGCTAATTCGTAAATAAATAGTTGAAAGTGAGAAATTATTGTGAAATTGTTATGCAACTTAACTACTGTCATTAGAAGCCATTCTAACGTTCTATTCTTAAAATTTGAGTTAACAGAATGTAAAAAAAAAAGAGATGAATGTATGAAATAACAAACAGTATTAGTCAACCTTATTTTCATCATTTCATTACGGAATCAAATATGTATTGCTAATTCATAAATAATGAATTTTCATGATATACAATAGAATTTTAGCATTAAAACTAAATTCTAATTTTTCATTCTTAAGATTTGAGTTAACAGAATGTGAAAACAGATAAGAAAGTGTAGAAATATCAAACGGTATTAGCCAACCTTCTTTCAATTATTTTAATAAGGTATTAAATATGTATTGCTAATTCGTAAATATAAGTTGATAGTGAGAAACTATTGTGAAATTTGCATGTTATGCAACATAACTACTGTCAATAGAAGACTTTCTAACTTTCCATTCTCAAGATTTGAGTTAAAAGAATGTAAACAAAGAGATGAAGGTGTGAAAATATCAAATGATATTAGTCAACAATCTTTTCATTATTTTATTGCTAATTCGTAAATAATCAGTTAATAGTGAGAAACTATTGAGAAACTATTGTGAAATTTGCATGTTATGCAACATAACTGCTGTCATTAGATGCCATTCTAATTTTTCATTCTCAAGATTTGAGTTAGCAGAATATAAACAAAGAGAGAAGGCGTGAAAATATCACTTAGTATTATATTCCATAAGATAACAGAATGCTTATTATGATATTAATTACATATCGTTAATTTGCAAATAAGTAATTGAAGGTGAGAAATGTGAAACGGTATTAGTCAACATTCTTCACCTTAAAAAAAATAGAAAATTTTTAGTAATTTATTATGATGTTATATACATATTACCAATTTGTAAATTTATAGTGTAAAACAAGAAATTGCCAAAAAGTGTTAGACAAAATTTTCTCTATTAGAATAAATTACAAAATGATGTTACATACGTATAGCTAATGTGACGACATCAAAACAAATTTCTATTTATTATGCATAGATTTTTATTATTTATTAGAATATTGCTTTTACAATACTGTTTTGTTTCCAATTCAAGGCCTAGCGTCTCCATTAGATTTTTGAATTTTGTTATCTTAGATTGAAACCTGTTAAAACAAAAGTCTCCTTGCTTTCATTGGGGATTAGTATGGCTAGAAAGTTCCCCATGATATCCCCGAAAAGATAAAATTTCCCTTTTTGAAGCCTTTTGTCGAAGTATTTATTTGGTGGCATAAGCCATTCGACGTTCTGCTGATAAATGTACAGATTGAGTCCATATTCCCTTTGAGGCAAATACATAGTCTGTATTGGGACTACATAGTCTCCCTGAAGCTATACCATTTGACTTGCCGGAATATTCTCTACAGTCATGATGATATATGGTAGAGTACATTGGCTGTCAATCCTTATCATAAAGGAATCTTTACAAGAAACTTCGAAAGGAGAGAGAAACTATGAGAGGAATATGAAGAGAAAGGAATGACGAGCGAAGCAAGAAGCGACAAAGTGAGAAAGAAATGATGAGGTGACAAAAAGGCGACGAGGGGAGTATGAAACGATAAAGCGGAAGACGAAGGGCGAGAAGAGCAAGAAATGACATGTGGGAAGAAAAAGAAGAAACAACAAAGGGATAAATCAGTCCTTGTCGTTTCTTGCTTGATTTTTTTTTCAAAATTACAACATACCTAGATGTGTACACAAGCAGCCTTCCTATCTAAAGTGCAGTACACTAAATTACGGAACATATTGATGTTGTAAAGAATGTAGCCGAGAAAGAGAATGGAGAATTGGAACCCGCTCATTCAGAAGCCTTAAAGGGGTGTTCTTTCCAAATTGTTCTAATACCAAGATATGTTCTGTGCAGAAGGCAATCTAATTAATGATGAATCTGCCCATAACGCAACCTAATTAATGATGAATCTGCCCATAATGCAACCTAAATAATGATGCAACCTAAATAATGATTTTCTGCAATTGTGTCACCTCACTAGTGAGTGACGATAAGTTAAAATACCTAGTATAGATAAAAAAATACTATTATATTCAGGAAAATACTTTTCACTATTGATTGCATTTAACCACAGGATCCTACACGGATAAAATATTCATTATAAATATTTGTAGGAAGTTTAAATAGATAAATAAAATTTGCACGTTATTTAAAAGATTTTTATGTGAACTACACTCTTCTTTATTGGGGATCTTTGCCATCTTTAAAAAAAAAGAAATTCATGAAACTTTATCAAAGGCTTGATCAGAAAGCGAAGACAAAAAAGTATGCTATCGACCAATGGAGATGATCCATCAAAATCTACTCTGTTTTCGATAACGTTCTCTGCAACGAACGTTATTTTTAACAATCTCATTTCTTTCTTCCATTGCAACACTTCAGACTCTAGCCACTGGTGTATCAACGAATTTGCGACAAAAAGAGAAAGAAAAATAAACTAACTGAAGAAATCGTGGATAATGACAATTTAAAATGTAATTCGTTCTACAAAAGAGCTTTTGAATGTTCTCAGAAAGAAAAATAGGTTAACTGATATAAAAAAAATGAAACATTTTTTAGTTTCTTCTGTACAGAATGGGGACCACACATCGATGCGAATATGATTTGTTAAAGGTTTTGCTTTTGCAATTTAGGTTCTGAGTATTTATGCAGTGGAGTATAAATTTGTGTATAACGATTTAAAAGATGTCCAATTGATCACTTATCCCTATGTGAATGTATCATCTATTTTTTATCCAACTTAGAATAAGTTGTAAAAGTCAAATAAATATTGTTAAAACTCGTATGCCAACGATTACACAAGCATTCTTGGGTTTTACTGTGAAAACTCGAATGTGCTAGGGTCGTGCATTGTAACCATTGCTTTTTCAGAAACGAAAACACTCACTGTTGTAGATTGTGACATAGTCTTTCATCTATAGTTGGAACTACTTGTTAGATGTTTTTCTATGTGTCTTCCTGTACAATATAGAAACATGGGACATAATCCCCTAAATAACATTCCAGAAAAGACAGAACATAGACTCCTTCGTCATGATTATTTTTTGTTATAGAATTCCATTTACTTTCAGCAACAAAAAGTAATTCACTTATTAAAGAGTAAGAACTTAAAAAAAAAACATTTTAAACATCATACATTATCAGCATCTCATATAATGAGTACGAAGTGTTAATATTTGATAATTCAATATAGGTCACTAATTAAGTTGATTATTTAAGTCTAATTATTTTTATGAGTTTAATACTTGACTCCCAATTTATATATTAATTGCATCGTATGTTTAACTCAATAATATCATTATCTTGAAAAGGTACAGAAAATTTTTTTCAACTTTTATTAATTTCATAGTACTCTCATTTCAAATTTTAAAAATTTACAAAATATTTTAATTTTTGTAAATCATTAATTATGTTGAAACATGATTTGTAATGCATTTTACAGAAAGTACTTAAAACTAGAAATTTTTTTTATAAATAGTTTTACCTATAATGTTTTATATACATTATACAGAGTACTTTTCTTATAAATAATTTTACCAATAAGTTAATGAAATTTCTCAAATACGAAAGTTACCTCATTGAGTCTTAAACGTTAAAATTAATTTTATTACAGTCTAAAAAACGTTAAAAACTCAGAATTGTACAACTTATAAACAAAATTAAACAAAAAAATTCCATGGCCATCTTTATCGAATTGGACTTATGTATTTTTCAAATATTGTTTATGTTATATAGAACAACGTCCTGTAAATGTTTTGGAGTGTCTAGTGGTTAAATTATATATTCAGACAAGGTATGAAGCATGCAGTTAGATTACATAGTGACCAAAATACAGAAAATTTCCAATTACATCATCATATCTTTAAAAATGTTATCATAAAAATAATTTTTTATTCTTAATAGTATATTTAATTTTAGTAAACATGAATAAATCATTTTCTGTATGAACTGAAATAGTTTTTAAAACCAGATAAACAAATATTATAACTTCTTAAAATGCAACGGCAAATGTCCTTCCTCGAATGGTTAAAGTTCACCAAAAGAACTTTAGAGCATGTCATCTTGAATATAAATAGAATCTTCAGTCACCATTTTTCCATAAGCAAAAATGATCATGTATACTGAAATTTTCCAATTACAGCATATCTTTAAAATGGTATCATAAATATAATTTTTATCCTTAATATTACATTTAGTTTTAATGGACATGAATGAAACATGTTCTGTATGAACTGGCATATTTTTAAAATCAGATATCTAAACGAATATTAGGACTTCTAAACATGCAACAGCAAATGTCCTTCCTCGAATGGTTAAAGTTCACCCAAAAGACCTTTAGAGCTTGTCCTCTTGTATATAAATAGAATCTTCAGTCACCATTTTTTCCATAAGCAGTACTGACCATGACAAAACTTAAAGCCAACCCATGGCAGCACTTCTTAACTCAAGTCTCCTGTTGATCAGATAAAACCGAACAATTTATCTGCCTCCAAGAGGTTGATTCTGACGTGGCGTCAGCTTTTATTGCCATAAAGCACGCACCAATACTTTTTGGAAAGGAAAAGATCACAAGTTTTAGGGCGTTGCCTTTCGCCTCAGCCCCCACGTTAATTTATGCGTGTAATACGCACTTTTAGGGTCTCTAATTATACGACTGAGTTCTGCTTAAAACAAAAACCTTTATGTGATTACGTTGTACCAACGGAAAGGTGAAATATATCAAAGATTCGATTTTTATTCATCACCAGAGTCGTCTTGCTATTAAGCAACAGCTCGTTATGTGCATCACTGGGGATGGCGGGCTGTAGTAAGTGTAGTAAGTGGATTTTGTAGGCACGCTATTGGTGCCTTTTTTTTATGACAAAGTTGGAATGGACATTTCCGGAACAATTAAGGACTTACTTTTTGGCCGTTTCCTTTTTTGGCGACAATTGTCTGAAGTAATCTGAGTAAAAGGAAATTGTGTTCCGTTTTGTTCTACTATGAATAATTAAATAACATTTACCAATCTTAGTAATCTTACCAATTATTATAATAGTTTACATAAGAATAAGGCATATATTTTATATATAAAACCACTATTGATGTATTTTTTGACGAATACTACAAAGTGCGATTGTTTAAATAGCCTGGAAATCTATTTAAATAGTTTTAACATTCGTTTGGGGTAGTTAATGCCTTTGTTAAAATGTAAAGAAAAGAAAAACTGTTAAGTTATTAGCATAATAAAGGGAATGTAGATATTAAATAAGTACTTTTAAATGTATTTTTTATTGTAGGTGTGTATCGTGTACCACTTATTTATAATGTGAATACCGACTTATTTTCACATTGGCGACATTATAACTCAGAAGTGTTTTTAGCAGTAACTGCCCCATGTCGTATGAGAAAAAATAAAAAACTCTGTCACAAGGATTCTGATATAAACGATATGTCAGCTACCATCAAATCTTCTCGTTTTTGAAAGCAGTAATTGCAACTAAAATGAATAGGGATTAGAACATTAACTCTTCTAGACGTTAGCAGAATACATTAGTATCGGGACATTATTTGGGAGCAAATATGGTTTAAGTTATGCATTTACATTTCGATCAATTTTTAATGTACTTTTTTAAAAATCTGTCTATTAGTTTCAGATTAATTGTGACATGAAAAACCTCTTATGAAGAAATACTGGTGAATACCACTTAAAAAAAGCTATCGATTTTTATGTAATATTTAGCAACTTTTATTAAAATACTACATCAATCTTCTTTAGTAATATGATAATGACAAGACATGATGTAATATGAACAGAAATATATGAAAATTATCTAAGAAATGACTTAACCTCTACGAGAAATATTAAAAATGGGGAACAGTATGTATTAATATAAATACTTTATATTTTATATTAAAGCAATACATTTGATTTATAAAATTTATGAATGATAAAGATATTAAACATTTACCTCATTTCGTTAGCAGTAGCTTTAAAAACAAACACAGAAAGTTTTACCTTAATATTATAATTATCGGTGGTGGCATGATATTTGTTAATAGTTAGGAATCCATGTTAAACTATTGGTCCCGGTCTAATTAACCGAAAGTGTACAAAAAAAATTACCGTAGAGCGATTAACCAAACCAAATCTCAGCAACTTTCGTTGTAAGCATGGCATTAGTAAAAAAATTATTTCTTCTTACTCTTTTGAAGATATAAAAAAAAAAAAAGATTCATTCCAAAAAAAAAAGTATTCATCTTTGTCTTTTAATAAATTTAATTTTAATAACAATAACAATCGCAATGTACCAAAAAGAATCGCATTTAAAATGCATTATACCGTTTCTAATTTTTTATGTAAGCATAATTATATTTCTTGCAATGCATATTGATATTTTTACTAAAATTATACTTTTTAATTTATTATTTTTTGCAATATTTAGTATTTTATTTAATATTTATAATTTTTTTAATATTTTCTATGCTATTACCTTGAAGGTAAAAACGGAATCACAGTCATTGATTTTAGTTGAAAACATTGTAAATTATATTTAAGAAAAGGAAATGATAATAATAATATTTTGAAAAATTTTGTGATTAACTATATAAAGTATGAACTAATATTATATAAAGCATGCACTTCGAATTTATCTTTGAGCCTCTGTAAGACATTTTCATATATCGTTATATAATTAGTATAGTTTCGTTATGCATAACATTAAAAAATTAAAATGATTGATCAAGATCTCTAACCCAATTGGTTATTAATATCTCATCAGGGCATCATTACCTTCATTACAAATGCTAATTTTTGAAGTATATAGGAAACTGTTAAATATATTTTTCTGAGCTTTACTTTGAGATATATGCTGGTATATAGTATTGACTGCTTCATCTTAAATTATCGAATTTTGGCTTGATAAAGAATAAAAAAAAGACTAACGTTACCATGAAAGAAATGTGAAATATAACTTGCAACGTTATATTTTTCAAATTATTTAAAACAACTTCAAAAAATTAGGTTTATTGCCATTCAAAAAAAATAATAATTAGGGTTAAAAATAATATCTACAAGGAATGAAGAAGTAAACTTTTATTTAAAATTTACATGACATTTTTTCGACATCGTTTTCATTATACTATACAAAACGGAAGATATATCATTATAGAAACGGAATATACAAAATATTCAAATAGAAACTCAATATTTTCCCAATAGAAACTGAATATACTGGCAAACTTCTTTATTCCATGATACATGTAAACAACCCATACAGCCTTCAGTACATAAACACCTCAAAATAGACCAAAATGACCCTTCTAGTACATTAGCTCTTGAAACCATTTCCACGATTTACGACAATGTGCTAATTTTTGAAGTATACAGAAAACTGTAAAATATATTTTTCTGGACTTGACTTGACTCGGAGATTTAAGCTGGTATATTGATTCCATCATCTTAAATTATCGATTTGTGGCTTGATAAATAAAAAAGAAAAAAAAGCCTTACTGTAAAAAAAAAAATGTAAAATGTAACTTGCAACTTTGTATTTTTCAAGGAATTATTTATGACAACTTGTAAAATTAGATGTATTTCCATTTAAAAAATAATTAAGAGCAAAATAATATATACAAGTAATAATGAAGTAAACTTTTATTCAAAATTTATAATACATTTTTTCGACATCGCTATCACTATATAATGCTTTCCCAATAGACACTGAATATATTTGCAAGCTTCTTTATTCCATGATACATGTAAACAACCTAGAAAGCCTTTAGTACATAAGCACTGGCTCAGAATAGACCAAAATAACCCTCCCAATACATTAACTCTAGGAACCATTTCCACGATTTACGACAATATGCTAATTTTTTGAAGTATACAGAAAGCTTTAAAATATATTTTTTCTGGACTTGATATTTTGAGATTTATGCTGTATATTGACTGCATCCTCTTAAACTATCGAATTGTGGCTTGATAAGGAATAAAAAAAAGAAATATATAAATAATAAAAAGAAATGTGAAATGTAACTTGCAACGTTGTATTTTTCAAAGAATTATTTAAGGGAGTTTCAAAATTCGGTGTATTTCTATTCAAAAAACAATAATTAGAGATAAAGTAATATATACAAAGAATAATTATTTAACTTTATTCAAAATTTACAATGTTTTCATTATACAATACTTTCCCAATAGAAACTAGATATACTTGCAAGCTTCTTTATTCCATGATACATGTAAACAACTCTGAGAGCCTTCAGTACATAAACACTGGCTCAAAATAGACCAAAAATGACCCTTCCAGTACATTAGCTCTAGGAACCATTTCCACGATTTACGTGCCTGTTTTTACATACCACCAACATACACACACAGAAAAAAAAATGGCCAAAAACAGAACAAATTCGGCGATAAAAAAAAAAAATTCTTCAGAACTCAATTGTAAGTGATTGACTGGTAGAGATCAAAGAAACGACCCAAGTCGTCAAGGAAAATAGAGTGGATTGCAATAGGTTTGACATCACTCCCCCTCCCCCTCAAAACTGATGCCTGTCCCCCATGCAAAAATGACTCTAAAGATTAAATAACACTAAAAAGGTTTCCCACGAGTTGCCCCTTATAGTACAGTATATTTTTTTTCTTTAAAGGAAACGATTTAGAATCCATTTTGGAAAGTTTGCAAGAAAACGAGGTATATAAAGTTGGGTCAAAAATATTATAATGGTTTATTTTGGGTGAGAAAAATTGAAACGACCTAAATTCTTCCCTACTATTTTTTTTTTATTTATTTATTTTTTTAACTTTTCCAATGGATGGGTGCAGATTTCCCGATATTGTCGTGGTCCTACAGATGATATTTACTTTTATTTATTTATATTTTTTTTTTGCTTCAGGCTTCTCAATTCCAAGATGGTGTTGGCCGACTCATATTTCACTTTCATTCTCCAAGCTCATTTCGAAAGCAATTGGTATTTATTTTTGAGCTTTTTTCTTACTTCCTTTCGCATGCAAGTCTAATATTTGTTTTAGTTAGGTTCAATTGTGCTCGTATTGGTTACGGTTAGGAATGATAGAAAATTCTTACCATCCACACTTCCACTGGAGAGCTAAATTTTCTACGGAAGTGAAGGTTGTTACTAAAAACTAGTACAATGGTTGAAACTATCAATATATTTTAAGACATTATAGTCTGGCTATAAAAATTTGCCATAAACGAAATTAACTGTTGCAGTTAAAAAAATTTTATATTAAATAAAATGATTTGGGGTACACATATACATCTAGTATCTGGCACATGCATACAACTGGTCAAGTATATTTTCAGAATAATGCTACTTCGTATACATTTAAAAAGTAAATTTTCATTTCATTAATTTAAATCATTTCATTGAATTATTTAATATTACATAATTAATATATTGTTTATTATAATGAATATTAATATTATTATAATGTTTATTTTGTTAGTCATTTAGTTCATTTTCTTTAATTCAATTCATTTACATTAATTAGTTTTATGAATTGTTTATTTTCAATTGCATAATTATTTCTCTTTGCACAATTGAAAATTATTTCAATTTGCCCAATTTCAAAATTTTTAAATAAATACAATCTTTTAAATAAATATCATTAATTTTTTGCCTTAATTTTAGATAAATATTTCATAATGATAAACTTTTTAATATAATTGTTTCTTAAAATTAATTTTTTTTTCATTGAAACTTGGATATATTATTTTATTACGAATTAAAGGCATTTATTCTGAACAGATTTTATGTTTAAATTTACTGATCTGTTTTTTCCATAAAATATTTCTACGATTTCACCAAATGTAAAAATCACGATATTATAGTAATCAATTAAAAATTAATAATACTTTATAACGAAAAATTATTGAGATTTCTAGTTAGTCTGTAACACTTAATTGAAATCATCATCATCAATTTCAACTTTTTAAAAAGTCATAAGCTATATTATAAATCTTTTAAATATCAAAATTTAAATCTTCTCAAATTTACTCAAAATTTGATTACAATACGAAATATAAGGACAGATTTAATTAGTTTCAATACACATTAAAAAATTTTGTATTATTTATTTTACTTATTTAAATTTAGCCTTAAGATTTTTCTCATTTTCGGTTAAAGAGATGCCAATCAAAATTGGGAGCCAATCACAAATGCAATATCATGGTTATTCCACCCTACTTTACACACTTTAACAGTATATACTTTAGCACCATATACCAGTATATACTTTACCAAACGTTTTTATTCCACCATACTTTTACCAGTATATACTTTTAGAATAATATACCAGTATATACTTTAGCATCATATACCGCAAGTATATACTTTTAGTACCATATACGAGTATTACTTTTTATTCCACCGTACATTACCAGTATTACTATTTTTTAATCCACCATACTTCTTTTTATTCAACCCTACTTTTACATACTTTACCACCATATATCAATATATATTTTACCATACTTTTTATTCCACCATACTTTACCAGTATATGCTTTTGCTACTATATATTTTACCATACTTTTTTATTCCTATAATTTACATACTTTACCACCATATACCATCATATACTTTTATCGTACTTTTATTCAACCATACTTTTTACAACCGCTAGGATTGTTATTTCTATATCTATAATCTAATCAATGTTTATGTTTATTGGTTAGTAGTTCATGTTAATGAAAAATTTATCTTTGATAATAATTTTCTAATTAGTTGAATATTATAATAACAGTGAATGTATTTAAAGATGACTTCAGTTCAGAAACCAGTCTTTTGTTACTTCAAATTCATTTTTAGCATTTAAATCCTTTTACAAAAAACATAAAATTAATCCTTTAAGTCCATCTACAGTAGAAACAAACAAAAGCATAACTTCAACACCACCAGTATCACATTCCAAAACATTGCCAAATTTCAAGCACCAAAAGGCTACTTATCTTCGATACAAAGAAGAAAAAAAGCATATCCCAAACATAAATAGACCAAACCTTATATATTTTTATACTTTACCACTATATACCAGTATACTTTTTTACCACTATATACCAGTAGATATTTTATCACCCTATACTTTACCATATTTTTTTATTCCACCATACTTTTACATGCCGTTAGGATTGTCCTCTCTCTATAATCTAATCTATATTTCTGTTTATAGGTTAGTAGTGTTCAAGTTAATGAAAATTCATCTTTGATAATAATTTTCTAATTAATTGAATTTTATAATAACAACGAATGTATTAAATATTTCAGAAAACAGTATTTAAACACTGTCTTTTGCTGCTGCGATTTTAAAATTTAAATCCTTTTACAGAAACATATAAAATGAAAATCCTTTTTGTCATAACTACAGCAGCATAACTCCAACACCGACTAGTATCACATTCAAAACATCCCCAAATTTAAAACACCAAAAGACTACTTATCTTCCGATACAAAGAAGCAAAAAGAAGAAGAAAAGGTACATCACCAAACATAAATGAAGAATCAGACCCTCACAAAGACACTCGTTAGAAACAGTTCCAAGTTCCAACCGTTAAACATCTACAAGAGGCTCCCACCTATCCAACTTTATACTTTACATACTTTAAAGGGATTCCAGTCACAATCGTGAGCCAATCACCAAAATATAATATCTTGGTTATTTCACCATACTTTTTTGCATACTTAACCAGTTTATACATTACATACTTACCACTTTTATACCAGTATATACTTTACCATCATATACTTTACCATACTTGTTATTCCACCATACTTTACATACCACTAGGATTGACAATCATATATCTGTAATTTAATCCATTATTTATGTTTTTGTTAGGAGTTGCAGTTAATGAAAAATTCATCTCAGTAATAATTTTCTAATTATTTGAATATTATAATAACAGCAAATGTATTAAATATAACTTCATTTCTGAAACCTGTAGTTAAACAAAGTGTTTTTGCTATTGTGGTTTCATTTAACATTAAAATCCTTTACAGAAACATAAAATGAATCTTTAAGTCATATCTACACCATAAACAAACAACAGCATAACCTCCAACACCAAAGGAGTATCACATTCCAAAACATCGCCAAATTTCAAACACCAAAAAGGCTACTTTTCTTCCGATATAAAGAAGCAAAAAAAAAAGAAGAAAAAAAAAAAAAAAAAAAAAAAACATAAATGAAGAATCAGACCCTCACAAAGAACTCGTTAGAAACAGTTCCAACCGTTAACATCTACAAGAGGCTGCACCGATCCAAATTTGTACTTTACATACTTTAAAAGGATGACAGTCACAATTATTGGGCCAATCACCAAATATAATATCATGGTTATTCCACTTTACTTCCATACTTTACATACTTTACCACCATATACCAGCATATAATTTACCACCATATACCAGTATATACTTTACCATACTTTGTTATTCACCATACATTACATACCGTTAGGATTGTCAATCCTATATTTATAATTTAATTCAATATTTATTGTTTGTTAGCAGTTCCAGTTAATGAAAATTCATGTTCTGTAATACTTTCCTGAAGTTGAATATTATAATAACAGTGAAAGTATTAAAATTCCTTAATACTTTTCGGATGCACCTTGTTCCGAAACCAGTCTTTTTTGCTACTGCGAATTCATTTTAACATTTAAACCCTTTACAGAAACACATAATGAATCCTTAAAGTCATATCTAAGCAGAAACAAACAAGAGCATAACTCCGACGCCGAGAAGAGTATCATTTCAGGAAACATCCCCGAATTTCAAACACAAAAAGGCTACTTATCTTCCGATACAAAGAAGCAAAAAAAAAAAAAAAGTTACATCAAACATAAATGAAATCAGACCCTCACAAAGACACTCGTTAGAAATAGTTCCCAAGTTCCAACCGTTAAACATCTACAAAGAGGCTGCACCGATCCCAACTTTTATCTCATTAGAGGAAGGTCGAGGAGTTTCCCAATTAAAATTCGAAATACTTAGAAAGGGAAAAGACAAGGCAGGGATGGAAAGGACAGAAGAAGACATTAACAAGGAAACACGGAAAGTGAATCAAAATGGGAAAGGTTCTTGTTCTTCGGGAAAAGCGCAATTTCTGGAATACTACAGGATCTCTTAAGAATCTCGTAGCTCCTCCTCATTTCCGAAAGGAGCTATGAGTTTGAACGCTGTCTGAGCGTCCTCCAGAAATGGATACAAGAAGCTAAAACAGTTTCAAATTTCCTGCGTAAGCTTTGCAGAAAGCGCAGGAAATCTCGCCGCGTGGTGTAGGGGATATGAAAATGAAGGGTTTTATTGCTGTTCACTTTTAAGCATTTCTTGGCTGCATGTTTGGGGTTTTCTGGAAGACGTCGTGGGGTTGTTGATATGTTTGGGAATTTGCCTCTCCAGATTTCGATATCTTTTTATTTTTTTTTTTTACTGTTTTCATTTTGGTTTCAGTTGCTGCTTGATGTTATCCCGCCGGAGATATTGGAGTAGTTTTTTTTATTTATTTTAGTTTTATTACTACTGCGGAACTTGGAATCGCTGTTTATAATAAAAGTTTTTTTCTAAAGGTTTCGTACTGGTAAAATGTCTTAATAGCACTATTGAGTTCACTTATTGTGAAAAATAATTTAAAAATAAAATTACATAAATTTAAATAACTTTACATAAATTTTAAATAAAATTGAATTACTATTACCACGAGGAATTTTCATATGGATTAATAGTTGAATTTTTAGATTTTTATTTACATGAATTATTCTAAAACAAAATTGTTTTTGGAATGTATTTATTTAATTAAAATTATATTTATTTAACATAATATATATAAATTATTTTTCAATAATAGACCAGTGGAGAAAATTTATATTAAAAATAAATAATATAATAAAGTTTAATTAACAGATGAATAATTTAAGAAGAGGTTATTAATGATTTTTTTTATTGTCCATTCACCTGAACTGTTTATTTTTTATAAATTTTTAAATGAAAATCATATAATTTAATATTCCAATTTATTTTCAAAAATTTTATAACAAAGTTTATAATATTATTTATCAATAAATTAAATTTGAAACCTGAAATAGGACTAAAAGAATTAATTATAACGTTTTTGTTATTTTTGATAAATCAAGTTACTTATTTTTATTATATTTAGAAATTAGCCCTATTGCTATTTAATATGTTAAGCATATTAAATAGCAATAGCTTTTCACTGAGTATTGTCCTTCTCATGTTTTATATGATATTAAATATACATGTTTTATATGATATTAATATACATGTTTTATATGATACATTTTTTGGCAGTATGCATTTTTAAATAATTTTTATACACCTACTAAAACTAAAAAATTAGTTAAACAATTAATAAAAATCCTGCTTTCCTTAGTTCAGAAAGGAAAGAAAGTACAGAGATTTTTAAAAAATTTTTTATTACATTTTCTTTAGGTTTTTATATTCATACCTTTCCAAAATATATTATAAATATGATTAGAAATTTTTTTAAATTTGTACAAATCTATTAATGGACTAAAATTTTTACCAACAGTAAAAATCCCTAAGAATTTCAATGAAATAATTACTGAGTATGTCATATTCCTTCTCATAAATAAATTAATTAATCAGATATCAAAACATTTAAAGTAATTAACGCATGAGTGACTGAACATAAAATATTTAGATTTGCTTAACATTAATCGAAAGTACCCCTCTTCTTTTTCAATATAATTATCATGGTGTCTGTGTGACCTTTTTCTGACTTCTCTAATGCTTTATATAACATTTTTGTAATTTTCTTTTTACACTTTATATATCATTTACTACACATATTGCGACATTTTTATTTGGAAATCTTTATACAGAAAGCATTTCAAAAATTTAGCTAAAACAAATTACAGAAATAGGTCTAGCAAATAATATTACATAATTTTTATAAAAATAATTATCCAACTAACAGGTATACATATTATTTCGCCTATATTTTTATGTTAATAATTAATTTATCCTACCACCTGTTTACTTACTCATAGATGCATGTTATTAATATGCAGTGCTCTTAATAAAGTCCTTTTTTTTAATTAATATGCAATACTCTTACGTAATTTTCATTAATTAAAGGATATGTGCGTGTTCTAATCCCAATGTAAGTGTTGGAAATGCCACAAACATAAGCTTAAGCTAATTAAACAAGACTTTCATAATATTCTTTATGATGTAATACATTCTTCCCAATGCATTTTTGTACTTTGATATGTACATCTTATAATTAGTACTGTATTGTATTACTTAAATAGTATTATATTAACTTAGCAGTACTTGGCACTTTTGAAGATTTTTACCTTGAAACTCAAGAAAACGTTCATGATAGAAGTTAAGCAATATATGCTATTTTATTATTACGCACTAAGTTATATGCTTTTTATTAGAAAAAGTTATTGTAGGATAATACTATAGTTATTGACATTAAGGAAAACATTTGAATAGAAATCCAATTACACAAGTGTTAAAAATAGCTATGTGCAATGCACATTCGTTTCGCTTTTTTTCATTACAAGACCTTTTAATATTTTAATTCTGGCACATCTGCTTAATCCCCAGTTCCATATCGTGCATAGCTTAATTCCTTTCCAATCTATTTTCCAAGTGGCCAAGTTACGCAGATGCACCATCCAACAAAGCCTAGAATTTTTAATTTGCAATATATAAATATAGACAGGAATTACTAGCAGAAAATAATAATGTCCAACAAACCAGTAATACAAAAATCTATTAAACCATTAATAATTTTTCTTAGTAAAAATATAATAATATATAGTGCACGATAATAATGTATGTGTAAAATATGTAGGTAAAATATATTGAAAGTTTTCTTGAAATCTGAAAATCTTCCAAATGTATTGAACAGTACGATAGCAAGAAAAACAAGGATAACATAACAAGGCACAAGCTTCAATACGAGACGAAATGTCTTTGTTGGAACACATTCTTTCTCTAATTCTGAACCAAGGCATTGAAATTTTTTCAACCTCCATTACTCTGGAATAAAGTACTTTCTGTAGATAGACCTCTCACGATAGATTAATGGAAAAAATTAAGAAAAACTATAGTGAGTAAAAGTCTTTCCATGTGCTGTGGAACCCAAGGTGTGCCTCTGGTAGAGGACCCACTACTCGAACACTTTAAATAGCCTGAGTAGGTCGATTTCTCGACTCTCGGACACCTGCTAAAGTGCAACTCTTTTGTCTCTAAATCTGTTCTGTGTAGAAGTAGTATATTATAAAGAGTATATCTTTAGAGTAGGTCGACAACCTTTAATAGGGTAAGTGTACATTTAGATGCACTCGAATCCCATGGTAATACCTACATAGTTAGTTAAAAATATCTTATAGTAGGCTTGCTGAGGAGCCAAGAATAGGTTTTGGTGCCTCTATTAGGGTAAGGTACATTTAGATGACTCGAATCACATGGTACGTGCCCACATGGAAGTTAATAAAAACATAATCCGCAGTAGGCTTTATTATATTAAGAACAGGTTTTGCAAACTCTTTCTAATAGGTAAGGTACATTTAGATGACTCGAAATCACATGGTGTACTTACCTTACATAAGTTAATAAAAATATTTTATAGTAGGCTTATTATATCAGAAATAGGTTTTCGCAAACTTCTAATAGTAAGGTAGATTTAGATGACCCTGACTACGTAGGCCATATTTCTACATAGTAGCTGAAAAATAT